>JABFFG010000333.1:0-83603 GCA_013623685.1 Fusarium transvaalense
GAGCAAGTAAACAACCCAGTCATATCACTCAGAAGATCTTTTCAATATTTCCCTGCAGCTGCCACAATGATACGTTCTTTTAAAAAGCTTAACTTTCTGTCGCTTATGCTTCTTTCTTTATATAGCTTCAACTGTGTAAATGAGATTCATCACTTGTTTGTATTGTCTGGCAGAGATCTCTGTCTACAAAGTGTACTCTTATCAATTTTCAAATACAAATGACCAGAACCAACTTTCCTTGGCTGTAGCCAGCAGGAAAACTTATTAACTATATCGTTAGATTACGTATGGCCAGTTTGGCTTATCTAGGATGTGTCTCCAATCAACCGTGTTGTATACCCTGAAGCTTGAGCTTGGGTCAACCAGCAAACCCTTCCCTACAATATTGCTATGCACGAAGGGTCATCAAAAATCGAAACAATCAGAGTTGACGAACTCGGGTGTGTAATGGGTTGTCTGATATATAATATACATTCTTGAGGGTACCCTAGCTCGCGCAGCACCAGGTAGATGTCGATATCGTGGTTTTCGCACGACCCCATTCCACAGACACCTTTCTGCATGCTGTGTAACTACATGCCGATTACTACCACGTACATACAGTACATTGCATATTCATACAAACCAGACCAGAGACGCGAGATAGATACCATACTGCATGGGAAAATTTTGTCCTGAGAACTGCATGGTACAACACAAAAGGTGCCATAATGGTCAAGCATGCCTCGACCTGTTGTTTCGGTCACCTCTAGTTTACAAAAATGCAATACATCGATAGGCAAGCGGTAAAGGCGTTAACTGCAAGCTATCATACCCATAGTTAAATAGCTGAGAGACTCCCACGAGCATCAGACTCGAGGGACACGCGAGTAAGATATATAGCACAGCATCCAGTATTGAGCTCCGTCATCCCAAATAAGGCTACATGCAGACGCTTTTAATCAAGCAAGCACCTGCAGCCAAACCCAGCTTCTACTGCCGTTCTCCGAACGTTGTACGGCTACCGTATGACACCAAGCACTCTTCGAATCCCATCGCGATCTCCAGGGCTGTCTAGGTAGTAGAGAGTGTTTGCCGATGACGGATCTGCAGTAGGTACGTACAGACACCAGAGTACAGCACTAGCTACTATCCTGTCCAATCTCCATACAGCCTCCAGCTCTCTTCACCCCCCCGTAAGGTGACTTGGAACAGCTCCAGACCCTGCACCATGCTGGCCTGTGCCGCGCGCACGACACCATTACAACGCTCATCAATGCAGAATATACATTGCTTTTTCGTTTTTCTTTTTCTGTTTTGTTGTCTGCGCTCGTATTTCGCGAGTCCAACCCCTAGCTGGACTATTGCCGCGGATCGTATTATCTTGGCATGTGTCAGATTTGACGCCTACTATGATTCTGCGGGTGTCCCGTCACCAGTTCGTAATAGGGAAGCGTCATCTCAACCATTTGCCATCACATAGTAGTAGGTAAGTACTGACATAAATACCCGTCTCTGGCTGAGTGAGAGAGTCAAGTCACTCCGGCCAGAACCTCCGTAAGTGACCCGTTAACCGGAAAGATTCGCCAGTGTTTGGATGCGGACCTCTCAATTGGCTGCGCAGAGATGTATCAGTACTGACTGGCATAGAGGTTCTTCAAGAACAAGAACCAAAGAAAAAACAATTATCATGGCTTGAACATAAACTTGAGTTTTAAATTATGATTTTTTAGCTGACAGCACTTGGCTCTTGGTGGGTGGACATCTACTAATATGGATGGCAGTAGAGTATGGTCACCTTATTCCTACTGCCTGTACTCTGTATCCATACTTACTACGTAGCTGCTCGTTAGTCGCTTGAGCCCTGCAGGACATGGGGGTAAACTACAGGGAAAGGAGAGGAGACCGTTTGGTCAAGTCAGGCCGCCTAGGATCTATCATCTCTCCACCCACAGATCGCACCAGCTTCTTTTCTTGGACCGAGCATCTACCCCCTGATCCTGTTCGTTCCCCAAGCCTCTGCTAGTTACCGCTATTATATCCTTCGAATAGACCAGACTCGAATGCACTTCGAATAAATGCATACGTGAGTCCCTGTTGACACTGAAGCTCCTCCGACTTTGATTACGTGGACAGATCAAGGCTAGGTGGTCCTAGATCCGTTTATTACCGACTCGGCTCCAGAACTCTCCAAGGATAAGGGGTCCGCTGCGGCTAACGCAAACCTGAGGACCCGATATAGGTAGGTAATCAATCCAATTCCATCCAGCAACTACCGGCCCACTACGATATGAGGGTCGTGTCTGCTAACGCGCACCTACTAATTAGAGTGGACGTCAGGGAGCACTAGCACTAGAGCACCTGATGTACGTACTGTAGGTAATCTCTCTTCAACCCTTGAAGTCTAATATCGGCATGCAGGGTCATGTGACCTCCTATGCAACGATCAACAAATGCTGCCAATACCATATAGTCCTTATCTTGTTATTCGTGTTGTAGCCCGCCTACCTGAAACATATCGCTACTTACCATGCTAAATGACAATACCTACTAGACTTACATGGTCAGTCATTGCTTGATGAAGCGAGTGGAGCAAAGCCAGGAGAAGAAACCTTCTAAAGTTCCCAACACAAGGGCAGCAACACTTGGTTAGTCATACCAATATCATAGACTCAGTCCTTCTAGAATGATTTTCGACAAGGTTTCAGTTCTTAGCGCAGTCAAATCGCTTGCTATGACGGGCCAGCACCCGATTGAAACAGTGACAGTCAGTCCCTGGAACAAGTCTGTTATCATCCCGCCCTAGATTAGTAAAGTCTCATATCACAACTGCTGTGGCATCGAGTGTCAATCACATTCCGACCACGAATACCAAGTCCTACATAAATATCACGCGCCACAATCAATTGTTACTTGAGCGGCCCTCGAGTCAGGACGAAAAAACCACCCTCACCAATGGGCACCAAGCAGCCATACACAGCACAGCATAGCACAGCACAGCGCAACACTAGGGAAAGCCAAACTCCCTTGCCTCCCTCCGTTGCACATACACCAAGTGAGGAGCGCATACCGTCCGCATGTCTCACCTGCAAGCAAAGCCGCCTGGCCACAGTGATGTTGACTTGGTGCCGTGGTCCACAGTCGTGGAACAAACATTTGCGATTATTCTGAGACTGGAGAGGGGGAGCAGGCATTGCGTGGTGAAACGTGGCCATCGACCCGTCTACTGGCTGAGATACTGGCATTCGATCTAATTATGAGTTCCTCCACTGACACAGCTGTAAGTAACCCTGTTGAAAAGCGTTGATTGGCGCCAATGACTTGGTGGCCAATTTCGAACTGTACTATCAAATTCGTATATCAAGCAGCATTTGCTGCGATTTAGTTTTCCTCAAGTTATAGTGATCTGGTCAGTATCGCTTGTCAAAGAACATATTCAATCACGTCTACAATGAAGAGCATATGTATGACATAAAACTTTTGACTACAGCGTAGCTGCTCCGGGCTCTGCTACACTTTATCACAAGATTGTTCAACTTTTGAAAGTCTGTTGTCTCAAGAAGGACGTTGGCCTACAGCAGCATACTTGGTACCACAACATCAAAGGCATTCCCCTGGGCTCCAATAAGAACTATTTGTTCTCCCCAGGTCCAAGGGAACGACTGTATCTATTGTGTAGGTACGGAGAGTATATATATATATATAGAAACACGTCACTGGGACGAAAAGCTTCCTACTACCCAAGAACTGTCCAGTAAACTCACTGAGCATACTTGCAACATTGCATATGAGTTGCGACAGTATCCTCACAATATAAGACAATGATAAGTGCGTGTTCAGATGGTGTTAAAAGTCTTGACCAACAATTGGAATACTAAGTCACGGGTGAAGCCACGTTGGATGACCTCTTTAACTGCATCAAGTATTGTTGATAAAGTAAGTTCCGCAGAGCCGAGAGGAGCTTCCCTCGTTAGAAAAACCCTCCTCATGATCGCAGAGTGTCTATGGGTATCATATCTTTCGACTGCACCGTCAGAAGGGAGTCTTTATTCTTCCAAGTCAGAGATATATGTTACTCAAGTGTCACAAGGGCCGCGCTAGGCCTTATCAATAGCACGAAGAAAAAAGGCAGTGAATTATTACTCTTGGAGTCTTCCAGTGAAGGCACACAAAAAAAGAGAAACACGACGGTTCGCCAAAAAGTATTGTCGGCGGAGAGGCTCGAACTCTCGACCTTTGGATAACCCGGGTTTTTAACCCAGTCAATCTGAAACCAGATATGAGACCAACGCTCTAACCAACTGAGCCACGCTGACAACGCATATTTAACCGGAAAGGCTCCGGGTTTTTCATGTCAGGAAGGAGCTCACTTCAAAGTCAAGAAGCATATTCTCAAGATTTGTCTGGTCATGTCCTTTGTTTGCGAATAACAGTTATAATTCATGATGCAAACTAACTCCACTCCCTTAATAGAGTCATTTTTCGATATCTACAAGTAGGAATGTGGAGTTTGTACTTTGAAAGGGAAACATGGCTTGAATATAGTAATACCTGTTCTAGGACGGGAGTGGTTTGTTTGATTTGTCGCTACAAAGCTTGCTGAAATTTCACATACAACCTTTGAGGAATGAGACAATGTCTCGAGTCTTTGTTTACCTACCGCTGGGATTGGCTCGCGGTTACGTTCTCCATGTTATTCTTGGGTGGGACTTTGGATAATACCACCACCACATTAAAAAGAAATGGTCAACAGCAAAAGATATTGTCGGTGGAGAGGCTCGAACTCTCGACCTTTGGATGACCCTGATGTTTAATCAAGTCAATCTGATTCCAGATATGAGACCAACGCTCTAACCAACTGAGCCACACCGACATTGCTGAAGTGAGCTGGTAGCTCAATTCGATGGCTGAGGGCGATCGTAATAGTCTACAAGAGGAAACGGCTCTTGGCATAGCTGGAGACTGAAATGCTGTTATCCGGTGACTAAGAATATCATGGAAATTATGTCCCGTTCATGTCTGAATATCGTCTCTCGATGCGGGCCGTTTCGTGTTGAAGTTGGAGAAACGTGATCGGTTTCTGCGGGAGGTCTCGCCGCAAGCATCACCCAAACATCGGGAGAATTCGTCAATGTGTAGACGGGGTTTTGTCGTATTTCGGTATTTCACATTATTTCGGAGTTCATGGAGGTCATGTTTAGATATTCGATTGACTGATGATGGAGGTGACTCGGGTGGTACAGGGAATGAATGATGCAGAGTGGTTGTTGAGTCACTGGGCCACTTACAAGGAGTCGTTCGATGTATGGACAACGTCCAGTGCAGTACCTTATCATTGGGTACGTTAGTACTAGGTAGTACTTACTACCTACGCTCTAGTCAATTGACCTGGCATTATCTACGATTCATACAATCGAAATACTGGCCACCCAATCGAATTTGGATCAATCGAATTGATAGGCTCAAGAGTCATTGTAGAAACAAGAGAGGCGAAAAAAGGAACAAGACCATCTTCCATGAATCGGTCTTCAGGGTAGCACACACACTGTCACAGATCAACCTACAGTACAAGTGGACCTCGACTCATAGAGTTTTAGCACGCTATTACAGGACCAATGAAAGTACCCCGCACCTCCAAAAATCGCAACCCCGACCCCGCCAACTCACCCTCATTCACCCTCTGAGGCTCAGGCTAAGGTTTATTATCGGCACAGTTGAGCTTTTTTGCCGCAAGCGCTAGGTTTCCTTAGCTCCTCCCTTGTACCTTCCGGTGGCCGTCTTCGGAACCCGTACAGCAAAAGAAAGGCAAAATTTTCTTTGGTTGATCGCTCAACGAAAGAGGGACCTTGACAGTCAGTCCAGCCCAGCTCAGCTACTACTTATTACCTACTTCCATCCGTCCCCTCCCACATGCTTTTCCCTCTCCCTCTTCATCCTCACTCACCCATCCACCTCTAAAGGAACATATCACCTGTTTCTTTTCACATCTACACCAAACAAACAACTTCACAATGTCTCCCACAAACGCCGAGTATGCGCTCTCCGAGTCGCACAAGGAGGTAAGCTCCCCCGCCATTGCCCCTCGAGGGTATTGCCAGATCCATTGACTCACACCTGTTTAGATGCTCGAGAAGTCTCTCCTCGACTCCGACCCCGAGGTCGCCTCCATCATGGTGCGTTGTACTCAATTGAGTGCCTTGAACATCCGGCAGTCACTTACACCCATTGCAGAAGGATGAGATCCAGCGTCAGCGCGAGTCCATCGTCCTCATCGCCTCCGAGAACATCACATCCCGTGCCGTCTTCGATGCCCTTGGTTCCCCCATGTCCAACAAGTACTCTGAGGGTTACCCCGGTGCTCGTTACTATGGTGGCAACCAGCACATCGACCAGATCGAGCTTCTCTGCCAGCGCCGTGCTCTTGAGGCCTTCCACCTTGACTCTGAGAAGTGGGGTGTCAACGTCCAGTGCCTTTCTGGATCTCCTGCCAACCTCCAGGTCTACCAGGCTATCATGCCTCCTCACGGCCGTCTCATGGGTCTTGACCTCCCTCACGGTGGCCATCTTAGCCACGGTTACCAGACCCCCGCCAGGAAGTGAGTTTGCAGAGCCAACTTCAGTGATAATCTCAATTGCACATTGTACTGACCACCGACCACAGGATCTCTGCTGTCTCTACCTACTTCGAGACCATGCCCTACCGTGTTGACCTTGACACCGGTATCATTGACTACGACACCCTCCAGAAGAACGCCATCCTCTACCGACCCAAGGTCCTGGTTGCTGGTACCTCTGCCTACTGCCGTCTGATCGACTACGAGCGCATGCGCAAGATCGCCGACTCCGTCGGTGCTTACCTCGTTGTCGATATGGCTCACATCTCTGGTCTCATCGCCGCCGAGGTCATCCCCACCCCCTTCAAGTACGCCGATATCGTCACCACCACCACCCACAAGTCCCTCCGTGGTCCCCGTGGTGCCATGATCTTCTTCCGCAAGGGTGTCCGCTCCGTCGATGCCAAGACTGGCAAGGAGACCCTCTATGACCTCGAGAACCCCATCAACTTCTCCGTCTTCCCTGGTCACCAGGGTGGTCCTCACAACCACACCATCACTGCCCTGGCCGTTGCCCTGAAGCAGGCTGCCAGCCCTGACTTCAAGGCCTACCAGGAGAAGGTTGTTTCCAACGCCAAGACTCTGGAGAACACCTTCAAGGCTCTCGGCCACAAGCTCGTCTCTGACGGCACTGACAGCCACATGGTCCTCATTGACCTCCGCCAGCACAACCTTGATGGTGCCCGTGTTGAGGCTGTCCTTGAGCAGATCAACATTGCTTGCAACAAGAACTCCATCCCCGGTGACAAGTCCGCCCTCACTCCTTGCGGTATCCGCATCGGTACCCCCGCCATGACTTCTCGTGGTTTCGGTGAGAAGGAATTCGAGCGTGTCGCCAAGTACATCGACGAGGCCATCAAGATCTGCAAGGAGGAGCAGGCTGCTCTCCCCAAGGAGGCCAACAAGCTCAAGGACTTCAAGGCCCGTGTTGCCAGCGGCGAGGTCCAGAAGATCAACGACTTCCGAAAGGAGATTGCTTCTTGGTGCAACGCCTTCCCTCTCCCCGTTGAGGGTTGGCGTCTGGACGCCAGCATCTAAGATGCTCGGCACTAGACTCTACTGCTCTTTCAAAGGCTAAACATCTCTCAACATGATGGGATGCCTGAGTATCGACACGCATTTAACATGGATGAGGCAAATGGCGAAACGTTCAACAAGCATGCATTTCATCACGGCGCAAATACCTAGTTTTGTTTTTTTGGTAAAGGGATTTTATTTCAAATCGGGATATGGTAGTATCCTTCAACAAGATGGATCCGCTGGAAAAAGACGGTGTGGGAGTTGGGTTACTTTATGATATCTAAGAAGGTTATTTAATCTTCTCTCTGACTTTTCCGATATCATATCTATGTGGTATGGTATCGAGACAAGTTGGAAACAGCACTCCGTTAGGGGGTAGCAGACAGCTAAAATACAACCACTGGTTAAATGTCTGAAATGTCTCTGTTGCTCATCTATGCACTGTCTAACTTGAATCACGAATCCTACTCGGTCTGGACTTTTATAGCGTATTTGTATTAACGTTGTTGGACCGTGATCGTCGTTTAAAGCGTATTACTTTGTCTACATGCTCTGGTAGTAAGCACATTCACCAATCACTCTGAACCCTCACATGGAAACTCGAATCACTTAACCATCATCCATTTCCATATTTATTGCTTCCCAATGGTCTGTCTCGTTCCTGTCCCGACAATCCAAACACCGACCATCTCATCCATCACGGTTCATCCTTCCATTCATCCATTGCATCGCGTCTAAAGAAAATAAGAAAAAAATAATAACGATAAGGCAGTCCATATATACGAAGCACAACAGCCTGCCAGGATCCGTCCCAATAGCCGGAGAGACAAGCCTTTAATCCATCAACTGATTGTGCCTCCATCCATATTACCAATCCGGTGAGAGCCCTTCCGTACGCCGGCTAATCATTGAGAAAGCCATTCCACCCACAACATGTCTGTCTGCTTTTGATTTGTCCAAATCAATCCACGATGAACAAAGTCCGCTCGCATGCCACACCGTGTTGGAGAATGGTGTAATCGAGTGAAGCGGTCTTCGTCATGTCGTGTATCGTGCATGTAAATGCTGTGGCAACCCAGAGCTCCAAGATGAGGAAGAAGAACGAGCCAGGAACGCCATGAATAGATGATGATTTATTGAGTGAGCACTCATATGCAAAGTAGAGGGGCGGAAAAAACAAAACCAGAACCAAAGACCAACTGCCACGGTCATTGCAAAGAGTTTGCAGGGGTATGAGAAAAGAGAAAAGGACTTCAAATATAGATGTAAGAAACAGTAATACACGATTTATATGAATAAGAAAGTTCCCAAGACATTGCTTGAGCTTTCCTGAGATTTGTTTTCCAGGCATCGTATTGAACGAAACCGGATATCAACAAAAGCGTATGTTTGTTCAGCTGAAGGGAAAAAGGTCATGTAATGGTTGTTCACCAAACTCGTGTATAACGGCACTACCAGAAACATTGCTTGGCCTACTGAGCAATGCTTTCCGGGCTCATCATGCCGATAGTGTCGTCCTTGTCAGTTTGACTAGCATTGCCCTGACTTTGCATGCTGTCTTGTCGTTCCATGCTAGGAGCCAGAGCGAGGACTGCAGGATTGGGTACTGGGCCAGTCGTGCTGGTCATGGACTTCTTCTTGCTAGGGGGAGCGTTGGACGCCCCCTTTTCAGGTGAAGCATTTGCGTTTGCTCTGGCCTCAGCAGCAGCAGCGTCCATCTTCTTTTTCTTCTTAGCAAGAGCCAATTGCTCCTTGGGTGAACGCTTTTGAGCAGTAACAATCTTTCCGCTGGCCCCCAAGCGAGGACGAGGCTTCTTTTGCTTTGTAGGCAGGTCTTCGTCCTCCACAAGGGGCTGATCGCCATTAGCGTGCAGCTTAGCCAGGAAGAAGTTCTTGACCAGGCCAACTTGCTCCTGGATGTTCTCCTTGGTAACTGGATCTGAAACTGACAAGGGCTCGAAAAGATCACTGGCTGCTTCGCCAGTTGTCTGTGTCTGCATCTGATGAATATTGCGGACTCGGGTTTGTAGAAGATGCAAGGGCACAGAGATCATATCAAGTCCCATCTCCTTATCCAGACCCAGAGCCCGGAAACCAAAGAAGTCTTCACCAAGGTCCTCCGCAAAGTCACCACTGACGAATTGCTCACTGCCATCCTTGAAAGCTCCAACTCCATCGGTTCCAGCGTCTTGGGATAAAGCGGGCCGTAGCAGATCTGTGAGATGCAGCTTCATTCTTTCATGCAGACCGTCCAGCTTGGCGCCAAGTCGATCAATGTCGTCCTTGGCGTACAACTCCAGTGAGCTGACATCATGTCCGTTCTCGTCCAGAGTATGAAGGATAACTTCTTCAGGAGTGAATCTGGGTTGGAACCGAGACCCTTCGGCATTTGCAGGTGCCGCCTTCTTTTCGGATTCGTTGTATACGTTGAAGGTTCGAACCAGCTTCTGGAAGTAATCGGCCGCAATTCCCGTGAAGGCATCCATGGCCGAGGGCTGGAGCTCTTCAAATCCAGTGTGATATAACACCTTGGCGATAGACCGCTTGAGAGCGTCTTGGCATGCTTCAGCTGCCATAACAGGGCCATCATCAGCAATGAAATGAGGCTCGATATCCTGTTCCACAAAAGGATCGGAATTTGATTTGGGAAACTGGTTTGTGTACACCTAATTGCATTAGTACATATTCATCCCGGATTCGAGTCCTCCCTTACCTGAGTTTGAACTTGCATTTGTTTGATGACCGAGATTCTGGTCGCAAGTTTCCTAGTCTCTTGAATCTGATGTATGTTTTCATCCATTTTCTTTGTGAAACGACCCGGTGGTGCTACAAATGTTCCGGGCGGAACCAATCGAAGGAAATCCTCGTGCTGGTTGATAACCTGCCCTTCATTGTCTTCGACCCATTGGAGCTTCGGGTGAATATCAGGAATGTTGCTCAGGGTGTCATAATAATCAGGGATCACCTTGGCAGCCTCTTCTTCAATCTCCTCTGCCAAAGTCTCAGTCGGTTTCGCTGCAGAATCGTCGGAGACCACAGCTGATGAATTCGTCAGAGCATGGGTGATGATACCCTCTGCTTCGGCTTCTCGCTGTCGTTTCAGAAACCGTCGCATGCCAGCTTTTGTTCGAACAAGAGCAGGGGCTTCTGTGTTGAATTTGTTGTCCTTGAAGAGCTGAAATCTCTCCTTGGCTACTAGTGCTCGATCCTTCTTGGTGGTTTGCTTCCAGACCTTGTACTCTTCATCCTCAAAAGCCTGCTCGGCAGCTTCGCCAAATGCCGAGTTGAGTGCCAAACCATTGATGCTAGGCCCGTCGATGTCCATGGCATCAGCATTGCTTCCGATTCCAGAATGGCCGTTGAGACCACTGGGTGTAGTCGACCCTCCGATAGGCGGAGTTGCGAAGCCATTACTTCCATCCACCTCCGAGCCTTCACGAACTTTCCCCAGGAGTCCATTCACTTGTAATATTGGCTTTTGGTCGATTGCTGGCGTGTCCTCCTTTTGATCGTTTGGCGCCTTCCGCGCTTTACTTGTACCCTTTGCGCCGGCTTTGCGACCTCGTGAAGACATTATGGGTTCGTCATCAGAATCTTCGCCACCATCATCTTCTCCACCGTTCTGTTTCCGCCTTTCTTCAGCTTCGACCTCGGCTCGAGAACGGATAACAAGATCAGGGATGAGCGGAATGAGCTTCTCTGCCTCTTTCCTCATCCCGTTTGCCATACGTCGCAGCGGGTGGTTCATATCCTGGTTATACCTGAGGCAATTGTCCCAGATCAAGTTAAGATCTACGACGAAATCCGCTTTAGACTTGTAAGTCAGACTCTTCAGTTTCTTTGTCATAGTACCAAGATCCATGGGGTTTTTGATCACTGAGAAAGGTTAGCCTCAACAGAGATAGGATATTATTCCTGGCATCTTACGGTTATAATAGTCAGGGGCGTCCCTCTTATTGACTCTTGTCAAGAAGGGAGTGGAATATTCGGTATGCGCCTTGAGCTCTGTCAAGACCTTTTCCAAAGCTTCATACAATTCCTCTTGATTCACGTTCTCCTCACTGGCCCATTTACTCCTGTTCTTACGGACCTCGTTCATCAAAAGCCGGAGCTCAGCGTCGGAGGCGCGGACTTGGTCTCGTTTCATGTCAATACGAGCGATGAGGTGTTTCAATGTTAGACTGGAAGCGCCGAGATTTGCGCTACTCAAGGTTCCCTGGTTGGGGGCGGTGTTGTGGTTATTACTCGGGTGGTGGTTGTGGTCCATTTCGGCTTGCAGCTGCTTCTCGGAGTCCTCAAGTTGTTGTTGTTCGAGCATAGCTGCACGGTCATTTTCCAGAGTATGAAAGATAGTATGGAAACTCCTTCGAGCAGCAGCTTCAGTCGCTGTACGAGCCTCCTCGAGTCTCTTGATGGAATCTTCGCCATCTTTGTCTTTGGGTTGCGAGCTGTCTTGATCTTTGGATTTATCACCGTGTTTCCCTGGTGATGTCACCGAATGGACAGGCGAGCTCCCTGATTTCGACGGTGAGAGTAACGTATTGGCAGGGGCGACTTTGGACGCCGGCTGTGATGGTTCATCGTCATCATCATCGTCGTCGTCGTAGTCGTCTTCATCGATGGTGCGCTTCGCTTTCTTCAGGGGTGGTTCTTTGATGGGCTCGTGGTCGGTTGTAGGAGGGATAATATTAGCGGGAGGAGGCGGAGAACGTCGAAGAGCGGCGATCGCGGGATAATTATATGAGCCATCTTCAGAAAACAGCAGCGCGACCTTATCCTCAGTCTGGCGATACAGATCCGCGAACAGGGCGCGTCGATTCTCGTCCTCGATATCAGGTTGTGCCTCAGGCATCAGCACACTTGAATTATCGATGGGAGTCTGAGTACGCGCAGGCACATCATCAAGATGTGTCAGACTTCTATTGCTGTTTGTATGTTGCAAGTGAGGAGGCTGCCAGGCGGGCTGGCCGTTTGTGATGGACATGATGGGCCCAGGGCGATGATAGCGACAACGGGGCGCGAGTCGCCATGCGCAACAAGATGCGCTCGCGTGCGGCGGGACCGAGGGCGATTGGAGAGCTCAAGACCGCATGGGATGAATGGCAGGCATCGACAGAGATGGCAGACAGAAATTGGCGAATAACGGACACGCGGAAGGTTGTGTTTTGATGGATCGCAATCTGCGGTTTTGTCGTCTGTTCAAGAGGTGAGGTTGAGGATTTGGGGGGTGCCTTGTAAGGTACCTTTCCCGAAGCGGAGACTTTTCCCTGAGTGATCTGGCTGCTGGCGCGCGCTGGGCCAACTCGTGGGGGGGGATTCTCGCGGGGACAGAGGTTGCGGGTACAGGTACCTGTGGCCTAGGAAGGTCAAATTATAGAGGGCTTTAGAACAGTGAACCCACACTTGAATTTGACTGCCCGACAAGGTTGGTATCGTTATGCAATTATTTGCAAAGTCTAGGATTTGCTTTTGTTTGATTGATCCCTTGTTCAGCACAGGTCAACGGCTCAATATATTACTAGCCATGTATTCAATACAAGAGAGTGTTTGCTTCGGCCCCAAGTTCAATGACGGACCAGATCACCTTTGTCAGCAGATCACGTGCAGCATCCATATCAAGTAAAGGGGGAACAAAGACTTTGAAAGGCAAGATGCAGTTATCGAAAGAGTCATATATAACATATTACATATATACCCCAAGCAGCGCCTCGAAGCCTTCATAGAGTTATATCGAGGTTGCTTTATAAGAGCAGCGGAAATAGACAGCCGGGTGCTTCCCTAGTAGTTACAGCGCCTTCACTGCCGAAAGTAATCTGCTTGCCTTGTAGTAGGTAATTAGCAAAGGCAGACCACCAATGTACTGATGACACGAGAGAAGAAGAAGAACTTATCGAGCCAGGGTAACAACATCTCGATTGTCCAGGCAGATATGCGCGTACCTGTTTCTATTTTGCACACTGAGTTTCGCTGCTATCTATGACTTCTGCCAACCCTCCAACTTAGCCTATCTAAGAATGAGCGTCTGCAAGTGAAACTCATGCTAGACTCCACTGCCAAATGATCAAGAACAAACGCCATTTCTCCAGACGACCCCCCAGGCATAATCTCCAGCCAGTGATACACAAGATCGTTGGGGAATATGAGGGGCGCCTGTACCTGTGCCTGAGTCTGTGCCTGCACCACGCAAGCCTAGAACGGGGGACCCATGAGATCACCAGCGCCAAAAAAGAAGAGAATCAAGACGCCAAATTGTCCACGGGCAGCCGAGCTACTGCGTCTGGGGTCTGAGGGGCTGCATGAGCAAGTGCCCACGTTGTCCACTCTCTTTCCAATTCCATTGGCAGTAGCGAGTAGATATGTAGCCCCCTGTCATATTCACATATGCACCGCCACTTTCACCAACGGGTCAAGCCACATAGACAATCGTCACTCTGGAGCTCCACGGTTTCAATTTCTCTGCCTGCTTCATCAGCTCTCAAGCTTCCAGCCTCGTCACCTTAAGCGTATAACTCAAGCCCTGGCCTGCCATCGCAAGCTCCAATAAACCTTCAGCAATATTGAATAGGCGTTGCAATCTCCGAGGCGCCTCTCATTCCCAAAAAGAACACACCTTGTCTTTGCTCCATAGCTACTCTTCATCATGAGAATACGGCTCCCAGTTGCAGGTACGTCATTGCGTTGTGCCCGTCTCGATGGAGGGTCGGGAGTGGGCTTTCGTTCAGATCTGTGATCGACACACATTGCTATATCATAAGTGATATTGACTACTATCCCAGGCGCCTTCCTGGTCTTGCTGCTCATCGCTGCCTACGCTGGTCTAACATCAATACAACTTGGCCAATATGTCAACGACAAAGTGCTTCACTTCATTACCTTTTTCACACTCACCGTTGTTTTCTACTGGGTTGTCGATACCAACCGAAGGCGGGTCATGAATATGACCTTGATAGCCTGCACCATCGTCCTTGGCGTTGGTTCCGAATTCGTTCAAAGCTTTCTCGACAATGGCCGGGAATTCGATTTATACGACATCGTTGCGAACGTGATAGGAAGCTTACTTGGTGTGGGTCTGTGCTCATGGTACCACAAGCGTATGCTTGAGCGCAAGCGACGCAGGCGATACAGTGCCGTCCCTGGCGAGGATCAAGGTGATGTCGAGCTTGGTGAAGGCCACGAATCTGGTGTAGTGGAGGGGACGAGTCGATCTCGCACTCTGGAAGAAGAGGTTGATAATTGGGACGAGAACCAAATCGACGATGACTGGGATGAGGAAGAAACCCACGATGTTCCGGCCAACACCCATGCGCTGGACGATAGTGCCGATATCGGGGATTTGGCAGACAGTAAGAAACGAATGGACTAAGGTGACCCTTGGGCTTGGCCCTGGTCCTGTAGGTATACTTTACTACGACTTATGACTGGATGGTTCTATATGATGTTATGTTCAACTTGATATATGGTGTTCCTGCTACCTCGAAGAAAAGTGACGGTATCATCAGCAGTCGGGGGCAGGGCCCGAACTTTTGTTCCACGTTGGAAATCGGATCAATTCACGAACCACTTGAACAAACTTCTCTTATTCTGGCTATAGTATTCATGACATATCAAGCGAGCTACAGTTGTATGCTTGAATTCCCCGTGACCCCAAATCTGCACCAGAAGATCCCGGTCTCTTGAACCTAACGATTGTTTCACCAAACTCACCTGACTCACGATCACCCTTGTTTATTCAGAAGCATGCCCAGTCCATACGCTAAAACCTCGGCGAATCCGGTTGCGTTCTTCCTGCACTTGCTCATTCAAATGCGTGCTTGGAACAGCCCGATTGACCACGATTAATTGCTTTTCGGAAGATAAGGGTCGGGCTGGGAAAGGTCCGAAGTCGAAGGCCGGGATGACGATGAAGGAGGAGTCAAACAGCAACGGCCTGGGCCAATAGTTATTGAATCAGAATCATCTGCCCTATCAAAATCCAGGCCATCTTCTTTATAACAGCCTCGAGAAGCTGGGTATTACCCATCGCGCGCATCAGGAGTAACTGTTGCCACGACCTCTTGATGTGTTTAGGGGGAAAGAAGATGGATTTTTCTTTTGTTGTAGAAAAGGCAAGAAAGGAAGTGAGGGCTGCCTTTCCAACGTATCAGGAACAGATGTTGCCACGAGCTCCGCGTATGTAAGAGGGGGAGAAGACGGATCTTTTTCTTTTTCTTCTTTTTTAGGAGAAGGCGAGGAGGAACCAGGCTCTGTTTTTCGACGAGGACGACGATCACCGATTGCTCTGTGTGGGTGAGGAAGTCTGGTGTACCTTTTTGGACCCAACTCTAGAGCGAGCCTAAGGATCTGCTTAAATGTCCAGCGTTGACTATTGTTGTAGTGCATGGGGCATTTGGGCGTGATGCCGAGCACGAGGTGCTCCGTAACCTCTGCGACCAGCCAGTGTAGGTGATCCGGGGTTCGGTGAAAGACTTCCTCCCATCCAGGTTGTACTTTTGAGCGGCCCGATGTCTGGAGGTAAACGGCCCCGTCGTATGAGACAGGAATGCCAAATACAGCCTCGAACAGTTCCTCATCGTAATGCCGGGAGAAGACATCCTTCGGCCCATGGAAGGCCGAGGATCTTTGTTTTTGCTGGTACAAGCGCATTGTGCTTATTGTAAACCAACGATTCCGAAGAAGGCTCAAGTCGTATATCGATACAAGGTGTTCAGGTAGCGGTATAGGGGCAGAATGGTAACATGAACAATATGTGATACATGAAAATTCATGCCATAGAATCGCTCCGTCCGGTAACAGTTTTTCCAGCGAAGAGCTGTATCATTCTTTCTATGATTAATGACCGGAGCGTCAAGTTTATAGAGAGGTGCAGAAAGCTATCTTCACATACACACGGTGGTAGGAGAGACGGAGGCCGTTTTACAGTTTTCTTCTCAAGGTAACAATCGACATAAGAATATTGATAGCACCTGTGATCTTAAGCCGCCTGCGTAGACGCGAAGTTGTGACGAGGGGCGTGGTTACATAGAAACTCTATACTTGCTTTGTTTACTTGCATTTTGGGGCACTTGAGGTGTCTTATGGGCACATTACAGTACGCCATGGGCTTATCAGAGCCATGCCAACAATTCCTCTTGCAATGTACGTAGAGTTTGAATTTACAGAGGATCTGTCGAGAGTTACGCAACGATCCATTTTTTAGTTGCTGGTATGGCTGATAACACTTTTGTAACTTGAGTCTCCCCATAACTTAGAGTCAAAGAAGTAAGGTCGTCAGGGAAACAGGTCCGAGTAGGAAAGTCTATAGGTCAGCATTTAGAAGGTTAGCAAGCAATAAGTTTTGCTATCTTTGCTATGTATCATATCCGAATGGCTACTCTGTAGAATGTCGAGGGGGTTGAGAGAAAACACGAGCCCTAAGCTTACCTAGGATATAGAAAACAAAAATCTCAAGAGCGAATTGAAAATGACATAAAACAGCCAAGCTATTTTGTTTCTTTGGTAGGCAAGTAGAGTCAAGTTGCAACCTCGAGGAATGTTTAGTTCGTCACGTTGGGGACAAATTCATACCTTATCAGCTCCTGCCACTCTTGTTGTTATTATTAGAAGCTTCCAAGTGATAGATCTTTAGTAGATTGATAACCGGAAAACAATTTCTAAAGGACTTGTCGAGTTTGCTGTGTCGGATGTTGTATACCTACCTACTACCTAGGTATGGATGCAAGGTGAATGCCCCACCTTCACCGCTCACCGAAGCTACCTAGGTGAGGAGGGATGGATGCTAGACCCCACTGACGAAATGCCACCCAGTCGCAAAACCCGCCCACGCCTAACAGCTTCAAGACAGTAGGTACCTCATCTTGTTCTTAAAAGCAACACCGGCAAGATGGCATCAAAAGGAAAGGAAACCGCGACAAGGTAAGCCCATGGAACAGTTGTTTGCCTCACGGGACCAGAAAAATAAGCAGAAACTGACATCAAATAGTAAAGATGCTACACCCACCAATCCGCGGGGCATCCCCTATGCCCCGTTCGTCGATAAGGTCGAGGACTATGTTACCACACGAGACGATGTCGAGCCTACGCTTCGCAGCTTCCAAGAAATGATATCGTGAGTTACCAGTCGACCTCGGAGGCAACATAAACCCTTGGAAGCTTGCTCTATGAAGCTCGAGATATAGGATTGGCGCTGACCGAGCATGGCGGGGTAGGAAGTACCAATTCATGGAAATGAACTTGCAGAAGCGGATGGGAGGTCTCAAGGATAAGATTCCCGATATCCAAAAGACCCTCGACTCGGTCCAGTTTCTCAAGCTAAGAAAGGTGCGCACACAAGCAGCGTCTGTACAAGCAAAGCAATACTGATTCGGGACATAGGACGACGATGAACCGATAGAAACAACATTCGAGCTCAACGATACGTTGTACTCAAAAGCGAAGATACCTGCGACTGAGGAGGTTTATATCTGGCTAGGAGTAAAATGACCGCTCCCCCAAGCTGTTAGCATGGAGCTGACTTTTCTTTTCAGGCCAATGTGATGCTCTCATACCCCATAGACGAGGCAGAGACACTATTGAGTTCCAAGCTCTCGACAGCAAAGACAAGCTTGTCAAACTGCGAAGAGGACCTTGATTTCCTACGCGAGCAGATCACAGTAAGTTTCCAGAGCTTCACTCACTACTTTGAACTACCGCTGACCATGCGCAGACTATGGAGGTAGCTATAGCTAGAGTTTACAACTGGGAGGTGGTGCAGAAGCGAAAGGACAAGGCGGACGAAGAGGAAGAGAAGAAGAAGGGCAAGTCACAAGGTGACTAATCCTAAAATATGTACAATTGTATCCTATGTGTCTATGAAATGTCGAAATATCTAAAAGTAGAAGCAAAAATGGGAAACGGACAATGCTTTTTGATAGAACCGTATTGTGTTGGGCGGGGACATATCTACCCTTTGAGCTCGAAACAGCTAGGGCTCAATTATGGTTGAAAATTGCAAAGTATACCTTCATTTAGGTAGGTCCGAAAAGAAAGAAAACCCCCATTACCCATATCATATGGATCTATTCTGTTGAACAATGCGATCAAGTTATCTCTATGTGCCTACCTACTAAGGTAGCCATGACTGGGCAGACCTCGGATTGGCTGGGCGCCAATTAAAACAAACCTGATAATCCGATAAACTCGATTAGTGCATGTAAAATGCTTGGTGGACAGCAACCAGTTCCCACGTCACTGCATACTATTTCTCTCCCATCCTTTAATTTGCGGATATCTTCCTATTAAGCCATTGCGCTAGCCTGGAAGAAATGAGGGAGAGATGCTGAGAAGTGTAACCCGGGAGCTGAGGCGAGGATGGCAGGTGTCGCAGCATGTGGTAGACCAAGTCAGGGTAAGTTCCCGAGGACAATAACGAAAACCTGCAGCTCACAACGATGTTTTCTTTCTAGACTACCCGCTACCCAATTTCTCTTCACTCTCGTCGGTCATCTTCCACATTCGATAGCATTGAATCTGCGATACTCGAGCGCCGCCACAGTCACAATGGCCCACCGTCCAAGGCCGAGCTCAGGGCCGAGCTTAGAAAACAGTTAAAACGAGACCGGGATTTTGGAAATACCACTGGCCAAGATGCCGATGAAATTGAAGCCGCGATACTGCGGCGCCGCATGGAGGTCAACCGGGCATCATTGGACACTAGCTTCGGGCGGAATACGGTCAACGAACGAAAAGACAAAGGCATAGAACGCCTAGAATTTCCGCCAAACAACCTGCGCAACCGAATCGAGCGAAAACTAAAGATGCAAAAAGGATGGGCGGATCAAAGTCCTGCCACTCTGCTTCGCAGATATCTTGCTATAGACGATCCTGAACCAGGTCTACAAAAAAACGTCGCTATTATTCGAAGCATGCGCCTTCCCATCATCTTAATGCAGATGCATATTCGAAGATGTGTGGCAGCCGATCCGATAGGCATGAAGGAAGTCGCCGAGGCCCTACCCTCAGAAGAGCAATGGCAGCGCTTGATGGGCATATTGGAGTACAACGGACATACGCAAGAACGTCTAAACCAATACGTCGACATTCTTTTCGCCAGCACTGATGAAGAGCGATGCCAACTCTTTATGGCAGACTCAAATGCGAAGCCTGCCTTCATATTCGGTTACCTGCTAAGGCTGGGATCGGGCATCAGTGAAGTCTCAACCCTGGACAAATTATTAGAGTACTTCAAAAGGAGACTGAAGACCACGGCAGAAAAGAAACGAGTTGCGAGCGTGAGATCCTATATGGAGGGTCGTGCAAGAACTCAAATGCAAAGGTTTTCAACACAAGAGGCCACGCAGAACATGGAGCGACTCGCCTTCCACTGTCGTCGAATAGAGCCAAGACGCTTGATTCTTCTTGCCGAGATAATTGCAGAATTTATTGTAGATCTGGGAGCTGATCCCCATGGTTCCTCAGAACTGTTCACGACGGAGGACACTCCAGCAGAAGCATACCATGCGCAGTGCAATTTTTTCAATGCTGCACTTGGTGCCATCGCTTCTCGGATGGGCTCTGGGGCGGAGCATAAGACAATACCCTATGCGTACATCTGGGCGGCCCAGCGGGTGCTTTTGGCCATGTCCGATAGCCTCCCACAGCCCTTGGCCGTAGACAGAAGTGGATTTCGAGCTATAAGAGCCGTTCTGGCTGGGATGCCTAAAAACAGGGACGAACTGCATGCCGCATCTCGACACTCAAAGTCGTGGCCTCCATACCTAACGCCAGCAGATGGTATTGATGAGGCCATGGACGTCGAGGAAAGTTGGTCCCGTGTTGTTCGGGCCGGGATGATGATGCAGGAGGCGGGATTTCCTAAACAGGAGGTCGACGAAGTCATTGACATTTTATATGGCTTGGCTCCCGACGGTAGCCCTACAATTCAGCAGCGAATACAGGTCAACTCGGCCCGGAAGGTGTCAGCCTGGGCAGCATCTATCAGAGCAACGCGGAATGCTCATGAAGCATGGCAGCGGTTTAAGAATCCTCCGGAACTTGGTATGAAGCCTGGGGCACTTGAATACGCAGCTATGTTTCAAAGGTTATACGCCAGAGAGGCCGATCCTGAACGAGGCATGTTGCCTGGAGACAATGAACTCAACTATCCTACAGACGAAGAAACAAATTTAACAGAGTTGGAAAAATTGCGATTACAGCCCCCGACACCAGGGGAACTGTATAGCATGATGAGAGAAGAAGATATTCAGCCGGATGAACAGTGCCTTCGCATCTTGGTGTCCAATGCCAAAAATGTCGCGGAGGCTCATCGATATCTAGAGGATGGCAGCACTGCTCGAAAGAACTACGCTGAAATGACAACAGCCTTTCCTTCAACCAAATCTTTGAGGAAAATTCCCCTACCACTGTTCTCAGCATACATGGAATTCCTCTCCAAGACCCCCAATCTTGGCGGCAGAAACCTGCTACGTGCTGTTCGGCTTGCCGAGCGTCGTCTCAGCGGCAAGAATGCCAATTGGTCATCCTTTGTATGGGCGCCTATCTTAAAACACCTTGGGCAGCACCATGGCCGCTTACAACTCACCCTAGAGGCACAGCTCCGCCTGTTGCTATATGTCATTGATCACATCGATGTTGAAAGGTCCATGAACCTAGTCATTGTTGATCAACTTGCCAGAACCTTGCGAAAGATCTTGCGACGAGAGGTGGAGAAGTTGGCAGCGACTTTACCGACAGGCAATGCGGACAGGAACTCGTTTGCGCTTCATTATGAAACACAGGCCATAGAGGCTGGCAAGAACAGCAAGTACGTCAGGAACGCACAAGAAATAACGACATTGTCAATGTTCCAAATCATCGGTGAACGGATGAAAGGTCTCTTCTACTCGGTTGCTGTGAAAGAGAAACAAAGGTCACGCCCAGAAGATAGCCTACACGTGTCACATGTGGACATGATGCGAGCGCGGAGAGATCCGGTAATGCCATCTGTCGCTCACGATTTGATGCTGGCACTAGCATTTGCAGGACAAATCAGGGCGATGTCGGATTTGATGAAATGGCTCATTCAGGAGTGGAGCTCGCCAGTCCTACAAGAAGAGATACACAACATGGGAGAGCTGCCGCAGGACTTGGACATGATTGAGACGCTGTGTGCGTTTCGAGCGTTCGCAGAACCCTTGATCAGACGTCGAAAGGTCGAGCAAGTCATGGATGGCGTTATGGAGAATAGAGTATGGGAGTGGCCAGATGACTCAGTGGTGGAAAAGTACATCGAAAGCTACGGGAACGGTGTCAAGGAGTTGAGGGACGTTGTGACTTGGGCCCGCGACCGATTTCTCAATCACAGGAACAACAGGATTACCGGCATCCATGATCTCAACTTGGACTGGACAATGATGCAGCAAAAGAATCTGAAGGAACAGCTCAATGCCGTGGATGAGTTAAGGAGAAAGGTATTCGCGACGGACAATGATGAAATGATAGAAGACGAAGAGGAAAACGAAGAGGCCGAAACGATGGAGTGGGAAGAGGCAGACGGATGGGAAGAGAAAGCAGTTAGAGACCGGGTATTGTAGTGGATTGGATACAGGGGTTCGACCCACGGGCCATTGTTGAAGGTTCTGAAGTATTTTGAGCATAGAAAAAGCATGACTGGCGGCATTTAGACGCGGCGGCGCTTAGTGTATACCGTATACCCTTGCATAGATATTTGTACTACACAAATAAGGCGTTTGGTAAGTAGTTGAAACAATAGTAGAACAAAAAGTAATGCAAATCTAAGAAAAAGGGATCTATCTCTTTTGTAGCTCGAGACTAAGAACTAAGCCACGGTCTATGAATGCGGTCAAGGTTGCTGGGCTACTATGACGGGCGGCTATCGTCAAATGATTTTGAGATCCAAGACGTCGGTTCTGGAGGGAGTCTATTCTTGACTAGCCAGTCAAGGAATAAGATTCAAAGGGGAAATTAAAAGGGTTGATCTGGTTTAGACCTTAGAGGCTGTAGATGGGTCGACTAGATCCAAATACGGCATGATCTCGACCATGATCATGACCTTGTCAATCTCCCGTGTCAAGCAAGCCAAGGCTAAGCAAGGCCAGAAACGAGGGCATCACGAATCCCTTGCAACAAGCACTAAAAGGTTGTACATACCTAGCATAAGGCCGCAGGTAGGTTCAGTGGAGAGACGACGATTGGCAGCTGAACCCAGCAGGGCCGGGCCATGGTGGAGTTGGTGAACCAATGGGAACAGGCCGCGCATAGACGGTTGAAACAGAGCGCTTAGAGCCAGTCTTTTACCGTACAACTCGACAACGACGAGACAAGAGTGATTGGCTGAGAAGGTCGGACAATTCTTTTTCTTCTTATTTATGGGAAATGTTTGGCTTGGATCCAGTTCTATTTGAGTGAGTTGCTGGGGGGTCTTACTTGGGGTTGGGCGCGTCGTGATACTTGGACCTGACTGGGGATCATGGCGTGCGTACATGACATGGTTCAAGGAGTTTGGGTAGTTTGTTACCGTGAATATCGATCAGATTCGATACGAGATGAGACTCCAAATGAGGCGATTTGTGGTCTTTTTCTGGCGCTAATTGGATATGGCTTGTTCCTGAGATCTTGAGGGGGAAGGAGGTACTGCATACATTAACACACTGACTGGCTCTACTTGCCCAACTCGAATGGTTTCATTCTACTCTAACACACTCTCACTCTCACTCTGACTCTCAGCTTTTTTTCTTAGCCTTTTTCCTTTTCTTTTTTCCTTTTGTCAAATCAATCCCTTTCTCTTTATTGTGTGACTCTCTTTCATACTCTATCTCTCCATCTTTCATTCATAGCCTTGTTCGCTTCCATTGTTCGTCTTTCCCTTTATTCATTCTGTTAACAAGGCCGGCTTTTCCTTGTACTCAGTTTGTGTGTCTCGATCTCAGGGCGTTGAACAAGTAGATTCTTTGCTCGTGGGCCATTCGAAGTGAACATCCTTGTTCAACTTTACTTACTCTTAATCTGTTTGGATCTCGGAGGAAGTATTTCGACAAACTTGTTTCTTTCCTTTTCGTGTTACTATCATTGAAACGTATACGACACTTTGACTCACATACGACCGACAAACGAAATACACGACACGACTATATCTTTTGAGATTTTACGACCAGAACACTCTTTACTTTTCCTACGTCTTATATCGAATCATTCTTCACCATGCGTTACAACAGTACGAGGCTCGCTGTAGCCATCTCACTCCTTTTGACTGCTCAGTCCGCGCAGGCTGGCCCTATGTGGACTGGCAGAGTAAAGAGAAACCCCGGAGTTTTCCTTGACATTCGAATGGAAAACTCACAAGCTCCTACTGCAGCTCATGACGGATACGGGTACGACCCAGACATGAATACTGAAGACGAAGAACCATATCTAACAATATACCCTAGAAACGACAATGGAGATCAGACTACGCCACGACCTATTTTCGAGACACTGAACTCGACTCCCGATCCTAACCCACTATTCTCAGAGAACCCAGGAGACGAGAAGAAAAAGGGCCCCTACTCTGATCTACCTGAGCCCGTCGAAGTTATACCCGTCCAACCTACCAACGAGGCTCCCCAGCCAACGAGTGAAGCCCAGGAACCTACTAAAGAAGAGCCCGTCAACAAGCCAACTTTCACACAGAATCCTTCTGCTCCGATTATCACGACCTCTATTGTTCCCAAGGATCCTGCTACTGAAGTTGAGAAGCCAACTTCGGTAGCTGATCAGCCTCAGTACCAATCCTCTGAGGATAGTGTCGTAGAGACGGAGACTGTTCCAGCCACCCAGGAGGTTCCAACCTCAGTAAATGAGGCCCCGACCTATGAGCCAGTTAAAGAGGCTACCACTGCTGCCCCGGAAGTCTCTACTACACAAGTTGCCCAGAATCCAGGAAACACGGAGACAAAGGCTCTAGACTCGACAGTTGATCTTGGTTCGCTGCAACCATCAGACGGAGAGAACGCTAAGCCAAGTGCTATCCAAGAGACTGCAGCTCCTGAAGCGCCCTCTTCTCCTGTAACTACCCCCACAGATGAGAAGCCTGTGACTACACCTGTTGAGGACGTGACAACCACTTTTGCGTATCAGCCAACTCCTACTGGATACCCCACAACGCAGGCTCCTGGTGATACTGCATTCCCCATCAACCCCAAGCATCCCTCCAACATCTACCCCAACCCTCCTACCATGCCAGTAGAGGATGTTCCGGAAACTACAGCTGTGGAAACAAAGCCTACTGCTACGACTGAGACTGTTTCTGTAATCCAGCCAAAGGACCCACAGTTTGGGACTACATCTGACGTTCAAGCTCAGCCTGCGCCAACCTCGGAAGCCGCCCAATCTGAGAGTGGAATTCCAGTTTCTGAACCTGTTCAGCCTAGTAACCCTGCTCCTGTATCTGAGGTCAAGCAGACATATGCTCCTGTTGAAACCCCCAGTGGTCAACAGCCTGATGCGCCTGTCGAACCTTCTCCTGTTGAGACTTCAACGCCCGCTGAGCCTCAGAACCCGGTTCCGACACCAGATCCTGCCCAACCCGAGACTCCTACCACATCTGCGGTTCAGCAACCTGAAGCCCCAGCAGAGACTTCAGCAGTTCAGCAACCTGATCCTGCTCCTGCTCCTTCAAATGCCGGACCCCAGTACCCAGCTCCCGGCTCCAACACCCTGCCTGCAGCACCTGCTGGGCCTCCAACTACCACTGTAGTCGTCTCAAATCCTTCTGTACCCGAGACTTCGTCTGTGGCCAAGGTTGTTCCCACAGGCTCACCTGCCGATGGGGTGCCAACCATTAACACCGAAATTCCTACAGGCACGAGCGCAATTCCCGCCCCTGCATACGCTAGCAATGTCGTCGATGCACGACAGTACAACGAAGAGTTCGCAAAGCTTAGCCCTGAATCTGCATGTGTGAAGGGCCAGGCTGCTTGTATTGGCGGACAAACAGCGCTATGCGGTGATGACGGTGCTTTCCAGCTTATTCCCTGTGAGACTGAAGGTGAGAAGTGTTTTGCTCTACCTCTGTACAACGTCGAGGGAGGTATCAAGATAGTCTGTGAAGATCCTGCTACCGCGGCCAAGATCCTCGGAGGAACTCCTGGCGGTGGTGAGGAGAACACTGCCCCTGGTAATGGAAACCAGGACCAGCAGCCAGTGCCCACCTCCACAGTTGAGAAGCAACCTGAAGTTCCTGTGGTTACAGTCACCACTATCGTTACTGTAGATGACGGTGCTACTCCTGAACCTACCAGCGAGCCTGCCCAGGAGCAGCCAGTTCAGTCCACCCAGCCTATCAACGAGCAACCTTCTCAGCCTAACTATCAGCAACCCACACAACCCCAGCCGGCGCCCGAGAAGCCCACCCAGCCTGCTCCTGAAGAACCAACTCAACCGGCTCCTGAGCAGCCAAGCCAACCTGTTGCTGAACAGCCTGCTCAGCCTACATCTCAGAAGCCCCCTCAGCCTGAACCAGAGCAACCATCCCAGCCAGCTCAGACGGAGCCCGTTCAGGAACAGCCGTCTCAACCAAATGAGGAGAAGCCTGCGCAGACCAAGCCTCAAGAGCCTTCCAACCCCCAACCCACAAAGGCCTATGAAGATCTGCCTCCCACAAGCCCTCCCGTTGCTGAGCCAAGCACCACCTCGGTCAATCTTCCTGGCGGTACAACCTTGACCAAATCAATCAAGAAGCCTGACGAAGCCAAGCCCACCGCCTCGCCAGGTGATGATGATGACAATGACGACAAGGACAAGGACGGTGAAGACGACGGGGATGATGACAAGCCTACATCTGTAGAGCTTATCCCCATCCCAGATAAGCCCACAAAGGCTCCTGCTCCCGCAGCCACAGAAGCCAATGCTGACAGCCAAGATGACAAGAAGCCCGCAGCTGGCACTCGTACTGGCGACGATGCACATGCCACAACCGTTGTCGTCGATGGCACGCCTACCGTTTCTGTTTACTTCACCGTGACAGTTACAGATAAGGACCAGGCTACTGTCACTGTCACTGAGAAGGAGAGAGAGACCGTTACGCTGGTGATTAGCGCCTAAGTTTTGATTGTTTGTTTATAGAGATTGCCTTTCTTGTTGTTTTGAAATTATTAGTGAACTAAATGTGGCGAGCGTATTGTGGTAATGAAGTTGAGATATACATGTTGGCACGCGGCCGGAAATAGACTGAATGGCAAGACCGCTATCAATTATCCCAGGATAGGAAAGATAGGGGGAAAAGTTCTTCAAAATCATAATGCAAAAGCTGTTTCTCATACCCAAAACTCAGGTTTGTTTACACAGAAAGTATAGTATTCGTCCGTTACACTTGTTCCCCCCATGTTGATCATTGCATATTCGAATGCTATGCTATCATACAGAACCAACCCTCCTTATCTGTGCTTGTGGTATCATGTATACTAAATAAAGCCCCCAGCAAGTCATCCCCGACTGCAGTGTTCCCTTGTTGCCGTCATCTCTCCATTACGAGATGCGAGCTCTATATGTGGATATCATTACCCCGAAACCCGCTTCCATATTTGATCATACACTCCCCAAGCTATATCATATAAAACACAAGCAAATTGTGCCCCCCAAACCCATATTGCGGAACACTAGTTTCTTCAGCGTTCTTGCCAAAGACAATCTGTATCCCATCTTGAACCTTCACATTACCACGTGTCTCATGCCTCTTGACTTGCCTGCATACGGCCCCCTGCGCAACTATTATTGATAGTGCGACGACCGCCGAGTAAGAAACCCCTATTACCACCTCTTTCAATCCACAGCACCAATGCCCTTGATTGGCCTACGTTGTACCTGGCACTGAGTCGTCGATGAACGGGTCGCCTACCTCGAGCCTCTTAGCTGCGGGTTCGTTACCTTCTTCATCGACGCCATATTTGTCTTGCCACAGTTTTCGCATGACTTGGTAGATGAACAGAAACTGAGGCCGGCCCTGAACCATGCCCACGCGTTGTTCTCTGAGAAGGTCGACAGTTTCATATATCAGGTCAGGACCCTCATTCGGCTCGTCGTAGTTCTCAAAAGTCCCTAACTCAAGCTCGCGCATGAGGTGCTCAAGAGTGATAAAAGTGCCAGTTCGACCAACGCCAGCACTGCAGTGAATGATTCGTGGATTAGAAGGTGAACTCAGTTCCCGTGATAGCTGCATGAGTTCGAAGAATCCGTCAAGATCCTCGAGTTCAGGCACTCCGAAGTCGGGCCACCGCCGGTAAAGAAGATGCCACACAACGCGTGGTTCGTCTTCACCGTTAACATGCATGAGCAGTTTGCGCTTCTCGATGGCGCCTTCGGCCATCTCTTCATATGAATCATACGTCAACTGGGCCTGCCATTCATCGTTCCATGCATCATGTTCGTTCAGAGTCCAAGTCGAGTGTTCCTGATCATCAGGAAAGTATTGGTGGCATTTGACAACTCCTCCTTCTGCCATAGTTGTGAGCTGCACGATGACAGCAGGTGAGGACATTTGCTCAGCAATCATGCGCCAAACATAATCGATTGAGGGCAGAGTCGGCCCTTGCATGGCAATATATCGTAATGGATCTCTGTCAGGATCCGAAGGTGAAGGGACAGTGATCTCGGAGGCGTTGACATAATCAAGCTCCTGCTCAGGAACTTGAAGTTTGACTCGGTTGTGATTCCATGGCTTGATGTTGATGTAGCGATCCATTACACCCTTCTCTTGGGCATCGACTTGCTTGAAAGTACCCCATTTGAAATCTTGGTCGGCCTCATTTCTTGTGCCCTCTTGAACTCGTTCACGCTCGGCCCATGTCAGTTCCTGAAATTTGAAGTCGATATCTATTCAAGGTTAGTAACTGATTAATGCGCCTGTCGCTTTTTCAATGCCATACTTTGCAATGAAGATTCCAGGAAGGCAGGAATCCGGTGCGCTGCCCCGTTATAACTGCCTAGCGCATCGTCCTCGGCCGTGACGGGTCGACTCCTGACACCATCGTGGCTCACGACGGCCGGCGGGGGAGGACTGGAAGGCAACTCGGCGGGTGGGCTATCGCGCGCTCTCTTGGTAGAGCCGCGAAAACGAAAATTTTTGAAAGCTGCTCTCTTGGAGAGTTTTGTTTTCTGTGGTTGGAGTTGCTGTCCCTGCTGCTGTTGCGACTGAAGGTTTGCGGCCTGTAATTCGGAGCTAGCGATGCTGTCAGCAGTGTCGCTGCTGGAGCGCTCTACGGAGGTCTCGATTGTAGGGTTCTTGGGTTTGCGCCTAAACTTGGGGATCCTGTCCATGGCGTCAGGGTGGTGTGAAGAATGGCGTGAGGTCCCCAAGGAGAAGCAAAAGCTGCGCCAAAAGTTGGGGCTCGTCGCAGTTTTCACCAAAGATTTGGCCAGCGGCGGATGCCCAAGTATAAGAAGTAGAAGCGACGGAGATTTGGGCACAAGAAGAGGAATAGTGTCGTTGGGTCTTCCTGGCTGGTGGAGGCCAGACAGGGCCAGGGTCGGATCCGCGTGGGCGATGGGGCGCAAGTACTACGTAGTGAGTACTAAAGTTAGGTACGAGGAGGCGAAAAAAATTATGACGAGACGGTTTAACGGTGGCGGAGTCGTAGAGCTGAAAGAGTAAAAGAGGCTGTAGAAAGAAGAGAGCTCTCTTTTTGAATCGTGGGGGAAGACAAAAGAGAAGTAGGTAAAACAAGGCTATGTGAAGGAGTAAGGTCGAGAGAAGGAGGTGGGAGGGACAAGGTACTGCACCGCAATCGGAAGTATTGAGTGGGAGGCCGATTTAAGAGGAGTCGAGCGAATGAATGTATGTTGGGGAAAGAGCAGATAATAAAAGGAGAGTGAGAAAGTGGAGGAAAGGAGAAATAATGACAGTTAGGATAAGTACTATTAGTAGGTATTGATAAAATGGAACTTCAAATATCTGTAGTAGTAGTAGTAGTAATAGAGTCAAAGTTAGCATGTAGGCCAGGAACGAGTGACGTGACGTGACGACGTGACCAAGTAACAGGTACTACTTTTGAGTCTCAAGACGTCACAAGAGACAGGAAAGGATTGGAATACAAGACAAGGCACGCACGACAGGGCAAAAGAACGTGGGGAAAGGGTGAGAGGTGGAAGTACTAACCTTAGTACTAATCTCTATACTACTGTAGTACTGTAGGTACCCCTAGGGCCTTATTGAAAGGGATGCAGGGCCTGATCTGCAAGAAGGTCTTGTATTTGATGATATTTGACAGATCTTGTATGTTCCTTTCCTTTCCTTTCTTTTTTTTATTTTTTTTTTTACTAGGACACGTGCATTTTTACAGCAGTATTTCCCGATCCCGTGGCTTTGGACGCTGCTGATCATGCACTCAATTTATCCTCGAGGTCAATCTAGAGTCGATAGTTCCACGGTACCTGATTTTAGTAAATTTCTTCCCCCCCTGTACGTACCGTACCTACTGTACCATATGCGTCAGGGATAATTTTAGCTGGGTGGCGGCTGTTGGTGTTATTGCCATTCTCTACTCCCGTACACATTTCTATTTTAGGTCTATCTACTAAGATAGAATGGATTCTGGATCAGTCAGCTCACTCCTTCAATCGTATATCAGGTAGGGAATCTGTTATTACGGGTACTGGTTAACATTTTATTTAATTTGTTCCTTCCATTTGTTGTCTCACTCCTATATCGCTGTCGGTCTTCCCTACATACTTGCATGGTCAAGACTAAATTGAACTCCGCTCGTGATGGTCCAAGTTCCCATTCAAGTAGTTCCCATGGGCCCCTGTAAGAAATTTGACAGGGAGATCGGACGAATCTTACCACAGCCTGCCTAATGGAGAGGTGCAGGGCTTCAAGATCCAAAAGAAGCTGAGCTAGCAGCGTATATCTACAAGCAGCAAGGGTTGAATCGTACGAAAATAATTCCATGCCAACTCGGTACGTGTTCTCGTGGATACAATACATGATTATATATTTCTGATAATACAGTAGTAGTGTTCTTACAAATTGAGCCCTATGGCTTGTCATCTTAAACAGCAGAATAAACGCCAGTTACATACTTGCCACACTCGACCTTTTGCTCCAGCGATACCTTTCGGCCCTTTCCACCGTCCAGACGTACTGTCTTGCGAGGAGTGACACACAATCGATGAAAGCCCTCGGTGCCTTCCTTGCGAGCATCTGCTGGACTGTCTAGGGCTGCGATATACGAAGGCGCGTTCAAGTTTGTTCTTCTACCAGTGCCAAGCTGATAGTGCTCGTTGCCACCCCAGAATACGACATCAGCGCCCCAATTGGTTTCATTCTCCGTTCCCTTGTTCGATACCGAGAGCTCGGTCACGTTGTCCATAATAGCCGAGCAATGTGTAGCGCCGACTGAGAGAGACTTGAGCTTGATAGGACACATCTTGTTGGTCTTCTCGTCGAATTCGAAAAGAGACGAGAGGCCCTTCACCTTTGTTGGTTTGGCAGACACGTGCGACCATCGACCGGTGCCCAAAGTTCCGTAGACTCCTTGACCACAAGCCCACAGGTCGGTAGTGACAGGTGGGAGCCTTCTCGCCGGAGCCAGAGCCTTTGTGCTACCAGGAATCGTGGAAGTCTTGGCGTCCACAGTAAAAAATGTGTTGTTTCCACCAGCTGCTATGGATGTTACAGTGGGAATAAGCCCAGTATTGGCGTATGACAGGTTGGTAGGAACCATGACTGGCGTATCTGAAACCGAAAGACCGTAGTCGGTATCGATTCCAAGTTGTCCGTAAGAGTTGTCACCGAATCCAAAAATGCGTCCAGTTTTATCGAGGACGGCCGAATGGTAATCGCCAGCAGCAACCTGTGTCACCTCGAATCCCTTCAAAGCGGTGACTTCGTGAGGCTGATCGTAAGGGCCCTTGGGTCTGTTGTGCCAACTCAACCCAGCAACACCCATCTGTCCCTTGGAAGGAAACTCAAGAGCGCTGGCCGCAGCCGAAAAGACACGACCCTTGGAAGTGAGCATAAGGCAGTGTTCCTGTCCAGTGCTAATGTCCTTCACCGTTTCGCCGTATCCAAGGCTGGATGGTGTCAAGTTGCGGAAATGAATGTTCTCTCGTGCATCGCCAGATCCCCAGATGGACCAGGAAGACTTTTGCTGTTCTTCCTTGAGACCACCTTCTTGGTCATTGCGAGACGCGGGAATGGAATAGACATTTCCCTTACGTGACAAGGCAATAATTCTGTCAAGTGAAACGTCAATCTTGACAATGTCCTTGCCTGTGAGTGTGGGAACAGGGGAAGGGTCGTTTTGGTTGTAGCCAAGACCCCATTGAACCAGATCGCCCTTCTCGGTGACTGCCGCACCAAAGATGGAGGTCAATTTGAGGTCTCGAAGAACTTGATCGTTGAAGTAGGCAATTCTTCGAGGTGCTTTGACATATTTTTCACTAGAGTTTGGATCGATGACCTTGCCAACATTGGAACCCCATGCATAGACTCCGGGATGCTCCCAGCTATGCTTGACTTGAGCATGCTGTGAACTGATAAGATCACGGTTCTCTTCCTTAGACTTGACCTTCTTGCGAGGCTTCTCAAACTCGATCTCGGCCTTGACAGGAGCTTGATCCTTCTCTTCCTCAGTAGCTGATGCGGACTGTCCAGTCAATTTGGGATACAGGTAAACTCCAGCAGCAGCTAAGCCAAAGACAGCCGTAAGACTGATAATTTTACCGCTGCGGTTAGATGGAGGCTCGGAATACTCGCTGCCATAATCGTGGGCGTAGCGAACCCATTGGCGCTGCGATGTGGTGATAGGCTGGCGAGCGTGAGAGCGGATAGCAGCTCGCCTGAGAGCAGCTCGAGAAACGTTCATGATGAGCACAGACACTTGAAAATGAAGAATCCTATTCAATGCAACTGGGGAAATCTTCTATTGAAGAGTTCAAGTTGCATCAAAAAGATAAACCCAAAGTTGCCTCCCAATGAACGAGAAAAGGTTGTGAGGTCATAGAGCTCAAGCTCCCGCAGTTACGAATAGACTAATGATAATGGTCAGCAAAATTCTTTGGACTGTGGCAGGCTTGAAGATGCAGCCACAGGGTCCTAGAATCACCGCCACAGATCATACCTACGGTCCATAGGTACCTCTCCAGGTAGGAAACACGCGCCACAGGCTGCAGGCACTCTGTTAGCGCAACGCACGGATAACCCCACACTCTCACTTTCCAACCCAACCCAACCCACTGAATGTATCGGCGGTTCGGAGCTGACTCCTCCGACTTTAACATTCAACGCTGCGTGGCTTCTAGAACACAGCTCCAGCTTCAGCTCCTAGATTTCAGCGAAATCTCCCAGTTAAGCTTCCTTGAGCTCTACCGGCACCATGTATGAGGACTCGTGGTATACGATGATGCCCGATCTGGGCACCAGCAAAAAGAGTCACTCTAATAGCCACAGTCAAAGTCATGGACATCGTCGCAAAGAGTCTTTGTTACAGCAGCCCAACGTATGCCCCCCACGAATCAACACCCCACTACAACCTGGTTGAAGCTCACCAAATGGTATCAGGAAACGACACAATTGCATGAAACCCCGGCGCCAATGCCCAATGTATACGAAGAAATCGAAGACACCGATACTCCGCCCGAGCCAACTGTGATTCGTCGAGCCAACTCATACTCCGACTTCTATCGTGTGGTCAAGGAGCAGTTGGCAAAGGATACGAGACCACGACCGAAAAAGACCGATAAGAAGAGCAGAGCATGGGAAGCTCTGTTTCTTCCTGAATCAAGCAACGACGTTGATGCATATGAGCCAAGCACTTTCGAATCATTTGACGAGCAATTGCTCGATGCTAGTCAACAACAATACCTGTATGCATCTTGCGCTCGTTCACGTCCCTCTGTCTAGATTATTCTGACTCCTTACAGACTATATCGCGACCAGCTCACATTGACAGAGCGTCACTTGGACGGACTTATCGACGACGCGAACGCGACACTTAAACTCCTCACCTCTCTGTCAAATTCATTCGGTTCTGTCGAGGCGCAAACATCAACTTTCCAATCACAATGCGAGGAACTTCTGACAGAACAAAAGAGGCTAGAAGAGCTGGCTAATGAAGTTGGAACTGACCTTCATTACTACGCTTACCTCGATAATGCGACAAGACGTCTCAATGCGCCAGGCGCTAGTCGATTGGTCGATGATGCATCATTTGGAGAGATGGTTGAAAACATTGACTCTTGTATTGTGTTTATGGAGGAACATGTAAGGATCCTAAATCACTTTCCAGCTCACTTGCTTACGCATTTAGGCCTCATACCGTGATCGTGACACTTACCTTGCTCGATACACTGCTCTTCTTACAAAGGCTTTACATCTTCTCGAGCATGGTTACAAGACCATATTAGAAAAGGTGTCCCCGGAAATCGGAAGACAAATCCTTGCCACAAAGTCCGAATCTGCTCGCCATGCGCTTGCGTATGGACGCTTCCAAGAAATGATGCTGGACTCGTACGGCCTAATCCCTAACGTTCACCAAGTTGTGCGCCGAGCATACGACTCATACGGCCAGCGAAATGAGTCCTGCACACACTTTGAGACCTACGCGAACACAGCTAACAACATCCTCCACAACCATTTAACGACAAGAGACCGCGACCTCAAGGCATTGACACAATCTGATATTGCCGAGTTCAACAAAGAGGTCAAGGATCTGTCAGCCGAGACAGCGTCACGTAACTTCATCAAACAATGTTTTGAACGCATGTACAATGAAGAGAATCTCTTTATGAAGCTGTTTGATGTGGAACCCATCTGGACACAGGCGGCAGATTCCGTTTTCCAGGCGATCAAGGTCATCAACACCACTATTGTCCATCCAGGTAACTTGACACCACTGGTGACCAATCTTCAAACAGTCCTTCAGGCTGCGCCGCTAGAAACGAGCTGCAATGTGGTGGGCTTGCTTGCAAACGAATATTTTGGTGCTGACTTGGATGACATGGAGTCACCATATTTCATCAAGTGCAAACAATATACTTCACAGCTCCTCGCGCATCATCTGTGGCCTTTGACAGATACCGTGTTTGAGGCAGAAGTGACGAAAACAATTACAAAGGCTCCACTTCAAGATGCCTCTTTAAAGATAGGCCCTGCCGTGGGTGGAGTGGCGTCATCGAACGCTCATCCTTTAGTGAAGCAGGCTATTAAACTCTTAAGCATGTACGAGAATTGCATGCCGAAGGAGAGATCGGTAAGTACTTTCTGTTGAAGTCCGCTTTCCGATATCTGACTTGTTATGTCTAGTCGAAAAATAGTTCAGTTGTCTTCAACATTGTGCGAGAGACTATTCAGGTGCTTCAGCGCGCAGAATCAAGGATACAGTCATTAAAGGCTGGTACAGATCCTGACCTCTTCATGGTCAAGAATCTGCTCATCATCAAGAATGAGCTGGTGTCACTTGAAATTGGTGATATCAGAAACCACGGTGCTTCAATGCAGCACTTTGTCCATATTTGGGATACTCTAAGCCCTCAAAACTGGGTGGGATTCTTTTCGAACATCATCGGCGGTGGTCTCTGGTCTCGTGGTACGCCATCTGTGACGGCCAAGACGTTGACAGTCGAGGACATGAATGAGCAGCTGGACGAGTTGCTGCGCCAGTCCATTTATAATTTCACACATCGCTGGGGCACTCTCATGAACGATTCCCAAAACAGGAAGCCTGGCGTCAAACCAATTGCCAAGGTAGAGGCCGAATTGGATAGTCTTCTCATGATGGCATTCAGCAACCAACCTGAAGTGGTCGGTAAGCTCAAGGAGGCTATTGAGCAGCATGCGCAGGCGCAGAACGACGCAAAAGATGAGAAGCAGGGAGTTAAACGATACTGAAGAGGAGGGAAGGAATTTATGAGCATAGAAGGCGATGTCACGTGTTAAAGAATCTAGATCAACGATTGCGAGAATAATGAACCTACAGATCCTTACCATTGAAGGCTGATGTTTATACTCTGTATGGAGGCGAAGTATAATGTAGCGGCTTGTTACGGTTCTAGAATGCAGATCCCGAGTTTCGTTATATAATAGCCCGAAGTGCTGCAACCCTCTGGTCGAGCAAGTCTCCAAACTAGTGGAACCACACCCAGTAGGTTAATTGTTAGTGGGATACATCGTTAGAACGGTGACGGGAGAAGAAGCCGATAAGAGATTTTCCCTGGGTGCAGTGTCAAAAAGCGAGATCCCCCGCGTTTCGAACCAATTTTATTACGGGGCAGGCTCCGAATTGTGCTGGTATCGCTGTATCTCACCACCAAAAAACTAACCTAAACACCGACAGTCCGGGCTCCGTTACCGGCTTGCTAATGCTAGCACGTCATTTGCCGAGCGCCCTCCGCGACAATTCGACCCCGGATTGCGATAGATAGGTTAGTAGACTGGGGCATTCTTTTCTTACCTTATCTTTAGCCCTCTCTTTCTCCTTATTCTCTTATCTTTCACAAACTAAGTGCCTTTCAGGTTCTGCCCTTCTCTTTTTTCCTTTCTTTCCCTTTGCGATCGAGAGGGTGACGGTTTTATAAAGGAAAGGAAAGGACAAGGACAACCCCCAACCATACTAGAGATGGACGCTCTTGAGCTGGAATCGTCCAAGCAGAGCCCTGCGCTTCAGACGGCAAAGGACCTTTTCTCTGGCGCAGTTGGAGGAATCGCACAGGTCTTGATTGGTAAGTTTTGATTTGTTTCTTTGTTCAATTGCAGGGCGACTGCACAGCGCAATGAGAACTGGTCTATGAGATTGAGTCGGGCGTCAAGCATGAGTGAGAATGCCTCTCACTATGAAATCGTCATGAGCTGACTTGTGTAACAACCCGATTTCGAACCAATTGCTAACAAGCCTTCTTCTAGGTCAACCCTTTGACATTGTCAAGGTCCGACTCCAAACCTCAAACCAATACTCCTCCGCCATCAATGCTGCCACAACCATCTACAAAAACGAGGGCGCCCTAGCCTTCTACAAGGGAACGCTCACGCCGCTCATTGGTATTGGTGCCTGTGTTTCCGTCCAATTCGGAGCCTTCAACGCTGCAAAGCGCTGGTTCCAGGAACGCAACAATGGCGCCGAACTTTCCTACCCCCAGTACGGTGCCGCGGGTGCCTTCGCCGGTGTCGCCAACTCGGTCCTCTCCGGCCCCATCGAGCACATTCGTATCCGTCTTCAGAGCCAACCTCACGGCGCTGGTCGCTTGTACAACGGCCCTGGCGACTGCATACGTAAACTCGGAGCGCACAATGGTGTTCTGAGCGGTATTTACCGTGGCCAGTGCGTGACTATCTGGCGAGAGGCATTTGCCTACGGTTCCTGGTTCACTGCTTTTGAATACATGATGAACTCCGACGCTGCCCGCAACAAGATCGACCGCAAGGATATCCCTGCTTGGAAGATTGCTGTCTACGGCGGTCTTGCTGGTGAGGTCCTCTGGCTCTCCAGCTACCCCTTCGACGTGATCAAGAGTAAGATGCAGACCGACGGCTACGGCGCCAACCAGCGATACAGCACCATGAGAGATTGCTTTTCCAAGACATGGCGTGCCGAGGGTGCTGGCGGCTTCTTCAAGGGTATTGGACCTACTCTGGCGCGAGCGATGCCAGTCAGCGCGGGTACCTTCATCGTTGTAGAGATGACCATGCGAGCTCTTAATAGGTAAACAGAGCAAATGTCGCCTAAAACAAAATGGATCTGTTATTCAAAAGAACAAGAAATGAGAAGGAATACAGCGGTAGAGCAAAAGCAAAGACATTGTTGGTATAGAAGGTTACGGCGAAGTTCAACACGAGATGGTACGGGCCATAGAGCTGAGGTTCAGATATGTGATAATATACCCAATTTAATCTATTCTTTACCATCCCACATTTTCGTTATTCTCTACACGGCGTTGCAGGATATTTCTGGCGCTCTGTGGCGATAACTCTTCGAGATGCAGTTCCTCAAGAACCTTGCGCGCCTCTTCATTATCTGTGAATACTCTATCACTGGCCTCTTTCAGTGTCAAGCCACCTGCGTCCCCAGTTTCGACTGGCAGACTCAGTAGCTGCATACCCTCAGTCAAACTGTCGAGGATAGAAGAGCTGTTGGGGATGTAACGTTCAATGATGGAGACCAAAGCGACACCATCGCGGCGGAACTGAGTTGCGCCGTACGTGGTAAAAGATTGACGCATAAGGACCGTTTGCCACAAGTGATCTTGAAGCTTAGCAAGAGCTTCACGCCAGACACGGCGAAAAACAGCAGTGGACAGCGCTTTGGCAAGAAAATCGAAGTTGCGTTGAAGGATACGGAGTGGCTCGTCCAATTCTGGTGTAATGGCAAGCTCATCTGTTGTGATGTTAGCGGGGATCCCGCGACAAGACGAGTAAACTTACCAAGAATAGCCGTTTCACCGACAGTAGTCCATTGAACACGGGTCGTGTAGGCTCGGAAAGCCTTGTTATGAGACTCAACAAGAGCGCCCACAAGAAGATCCTGAGCAGCTTTGCGTCGCATACTATAAGCAGTAGCAGTCTCATCAAATAAAGCTCCATCCTCGTGTTTCTCTCCTACTGCGGCAGAGGTACGATCTTTGACATCGTCATAGCTCATGGTGCTAGTAATGTTATTGCCCTGACTGGCTCGATGCAAGGCTCGAGTCTGGAGTTCATCCCATAGAGAGACGAAGAACTGGAAATGTTAGAATCGAAAGCTGCTACGTGCAGGGCGTGACATACCTCTTCATTGCTCCAGTCTTTCAAAGTATTGACAATGTGGTCGGCGCTGCCAATGACTTTGCACAGCACTTCAAAAGCGCCTGTGCCTTCTAACACAGCGAGATCCTCTTTATTCGCGGCTAGTGTACGGCCAAAAGTAGTAGACATACTTTGGTAAGCCTGCAATGAGTCTCGAAGACGATCATGGTAGGCATCCAGAATTTCCAGCTGGATACCAATCAAAAATCGGATCTTATGCTTGAAAGTGCGAACTCGCTCGTACTGGCTTGTTACCGATCGTAAAAGATCAGTGACTCGCACAGCAGCATATGTTGGCTTCATCTTGCCGTGCAACGCATAGTCGTAATCGATGTTGCGAGCGTCTTGCGAGTCTATAATGGTGTTGTACCGCTCTAGAGCAAATTCTTTCTCCGCCTTGAACCACGTATCAAAGTGGTCGTCAAGAACGTATGCGGTTAAGCCAGGCCATCCATTCTCAGCGTCGCCGCCGTCATAGCTGAACTTGTACCGAACATTCTCATCAAAAGCCATAAGCTGCGACATAAAACTACTCAAGAAAGATGGACTCTTGACAGCTTCGAGTGCGACCTGAGATGTCTTCTCTTTCAGCACGGGTAGTAGAGCAGTAATCAAGGCAGAAACAGGGTCGATGTAAGCCAAGTTTGTTGCTACAGCGGTATCCCGAAACTTCTCTGCGAGTAAATAACCAAGATTATCTCGAAAGAAGTCTTCCCATTTCTCAACGAGTGCGATAAACCATGAAAGGCAATGTGTTCCAAATGCTTGTGGGCTGCTTGTGGGCTTATCGCTGAGAAAGTGGAACCGAAACTCTGAAACAAAAATCGAAGCCATGATCTCGAATGGCAACAGCGTAACGAGCTTGTCGGTGTGCGCTATCTCTGGCTTTTGCAGATCGATAAGTTTTTCAATGCAATTGATCCATTCTTCGTCCATCTGGAGGTCGGTTTCAACCCGCGGCCATTTTCTCTGTTTCAAGACTTCCTCTAGTTCTCCAGACATGGTAGACTTGATATCATCCCAAACCGAGCTGGTCACATTTTCGGCGTAGGCGACGAGGTGCAGACCCTCTTGGCCAGGCAAGCCTTGTAACTTGAGTAGATGTTGCTTGAGCTTGATGTAAGGTTCCAATGCAGCCTTTGGGTCTTGTGGGAGAAAAGACTTTGCTTCTGCTCGGAGCTTCTCAGTATCTTGCAAAAGGATAAGGTAACTTTGGGCCCGCTCGACAGCCTTGATCTTGTTCATAGGCGACTTGAGGCGCTCGATGGCCTGATCTGGTGCGTCCGAGGCAGCATAGATCTGGGCACGGAGATCAATGCTCTCCTGAAGCTTTTGGAACTCCTGAATACGAGCGGTGAGCGAGCCTTGGCGGTCGTCGGCTGTGCGCCGTGTCTCCTCGAGCTCTTTGACAGCTGTATCTAGTTGTGATTGCAGCTGATTACGTTGAAGCTCAACATTTTCAAGGAGTGTGTCGAGGTTCTCGAGATCGGTGGTAGACTGGAGTTTATCATCCAGGAAGTCTTCAACTCGAATATCGAGCGAGGTTCCCTGGGGGTAAGTGGCTGTAGTAGCCATATTGAATATAGTGGTTTCCAGTGATGGTTGTCATGAATCCCATAGCGCAACGTAGCTACTCTTGAATGACGTGGGGAGCGAGCCCCACTATACTCGGTAACTACATAATTCTGTTTAAGTACGAATACTTCTGGAAGCTCATACTGGCCGTGATGAGCGACAATCACGAAACGCTGAGAAGCTCTTGGGCGGGTAAAAAATCTCGTTTGAAACGTCTAATACCGACTATTACTCGAGGGAAAGTGTAATTACGATGAGGGGACGATTTGCGATTTCGAGGTGGCTGAACGTCAGGGATTTTAATTAGTCGGGTGGCTGGGCTCCCCATGAGGGTTGTCATGATGAATCCAACGGCTTTCTCGGGAGTATAAACTCGCAACTATGATGAAAGGGGTCAGATTTGGTAAAGGAAAGTTTCATATATATGTTGATCTTGTACTATGAGAAGAGAAGGCGTCGTCACCCATAGAATCATCGATATAGATCTTGTGTTTACCTTTACGAGCCGACAACTCATCACCGCCATGGCCGACTACATAAAGAGAAGTGCACTTTGATTGTTTGTATACCCACATGATGGTGAAAACAATAAACACAAACCAGCATATCCTGTCTCGGGCTCTCAGATAGTGATTTAGTATAATACCCATACAGAGTATTAATGAATCGCGCAACACTTGAGCCTATCTGTTCGGATCAATTGAGAATCAGGGATGATTGTTTTGTTCCTACACCGCGTGAGAGACTCGTCTATCCCGGAAGAGTGGATAACGTGAGTTGTCTGGGCTGAGCAAGGGGCACGGAGTGGGCTCGACTCCATTACCCAAGAGTCGGGGAGTTTTAAGTCGAGCCACGCTTGCTGGGGGAAACGGGGCAGAGAGTGAAAAGAGAAGCCTGCTGGGCAGGGAACAGGATTGCCGAGGACGCTGGGTATCACCGCGATCTTGACCATCAATCAATGTCTGGTCTGAGCTTTTAGAAAGACAGAACAGGGCAGCCAATAATTCCCATCAATTGAGATCCATGCTGAACAGCGCAGAAACAGGATCGGGCGCCTATATATGAGTTTGCGATACAGGTACTAAGGCATGGATTCAATAAATCCAGCCAAATCAAGATAAAAGTGCAGATGAGTTCAAACCACGACAGGTTCGAGACGGCGCCAGATTGTCATGACAACTGCATTAAGCTGATGAGGTCCCCGCTATAGCTTCTATCCTTGGCGAGGTCTGGGCACTGGCGAGCTGACAGGGTCAGAACCAAATCAAGGTCGCTTTTGGCCATGAAAAAAAGCGCTACGTAAGATCGTAGATCCTAGGGTCCAGGGATCAAGCCCTGTCTTAAACGAGGAAGTCGCTGAAGCTGGCGCTGCTGCAGGTCCAATTAGCACCCTTTGCCTCTAACGGCTTAGTCCCGGACTGCGCTTACCCTCTCCTTCCCTCTACAGCGCCGGTTGGCGGGTTGCCCAGTGCTGAAATGGATAGGAAGGAGCTCTCACAGCGGCAAGTGTGGCTCCACATCTAAAACGTCACCATCACCCTGCCAACCGATGTAAATAGGTGGTTGGGCACTACACCTCTCCATCACCCACCGAAAAGTCCAGAGGTTGGTTACTGTCCCAAGTCTCCCCAGCCATCCAATATTCGCCCAATCCTCTGGTATACGAAACTGCGCTACTAACTGACTTGACTTGACTTGACTTTACTGACTGACCGCTCCTCTCCTTTTCCAAAGGAGTTTTCCTCTCTAACAAAACCAATAAGTCTTCACCCTCTTTAGCAGAAAGTGTGAACTGATCTTCAAGGCTTTCGATTCATCGTCGCCAATCTATCTCATCTTGACTCACTTGACTTTGACTTAACCTCCTCTACAATATCTCACTATCGCAGGGTCCGACTTTCGCTCGTTGATCTCAACCGTCGCCTTTAGCCCGCGCACATTCCAGCATCGACTGTCTACCGAGACATCGATTCCTCACCTCCGCATTCCATCACTCATCAATTTAACAAGAATCCGCCGTACCCGAGACAGATTGATTGATCCAGTGGAGGGCACCCACCACTTCGACAAGTTCAACAATTGGAGGATAGCTTCTGAATAGTTACGCGACCAACCGGTAGCAGAAAGAGCGAGGAAATCAAACGATTGCAGTCTTACGCAACTGGCTCGTCACTCCCTGACTGGGAGACGAGAGCAGACAATCAAGTTGTATCTGTCACAACTTCAATCAACAACGTCTTGAAGGAGGACAGAGTCAACAACATCGACCATGGCTTCCAAGACGGGTACGAGCAGCAGCAGCAGCTCGTCCTCACGGAGGCAAAAGGTTCAGGTCGGATGGTATCGTAAGTGAACCTCATCTGTCTCGGGACATCTCGATAGATGTCTCACCAATTTTTCCATCAAGAATGCGGCTAACATGCAATCTCTTAGGTTTTGTACCATTCCTCGGCTACCACCATGTTTTGATGATTCTCATCGCCATTACCATTATTCTACTATGTGAGCAATTCGCCGTCTTCAGGTGTGAGGCATATACTGACCAGAACCAGCTCTACTACTTGCCGGCTGTTCATCATCTTCGCCACTCATTCCCGACATCTTCCTGCTCTCCATCTACTACAAGAGCTATGATGCGGTACCCGACACAGCCCAGGTTGACTACAACCTTCACTCAGCTATTGAAAACATTGCCGGCGACGCTTCGCTACAAGCTCGCGTTGGTTACTTTGGTATTTGCATCAACCCCGATGGCGGTTCCTGGCTGTGCAGTAACAATGCAACTGCCCTGGCTAAAGAGGTTGATGTCGACCAAGATCCTCTCAACCTTATCTGGCTCGCTGCTCAGTTCAAGGATATGATTGTGTTCCCCTACCTCATGTAAGTTTCTCCTTGGAAGATTCGCTTGTGAACATGGACTAATCTGGCCTCAGCATTATTGCCATCATCTTCGCCTTTATCTGCCTTCTGCTTCTCGCCACTTTCCCTGGTTGGCACGAGGAGACCGACTCCGAGGGCTCCGACCGCGAAGTCAAGCCTTTCCCGTCCCGCCCTGTCTCTCAGATCGCTCTGGCTCTGATCTTCATCTCAGCCATTTTCGTTCTCGTCTCTGTACTCTGGCAACATACAGCGTCTGTGGCCGCCTCGGTTATAGCCCAGGATTTCGGCAATGGAGCTGTCAGGAGTGGTGTCGGTACCAGCGCCATGGTGTTGGGTTGGTTCTCGTTCGCACTCCTGATCGTTGTCACGATCGGTCTTCTCATCATGATCCTCAGTATAAGCGTGCTCAGTTCGATGGTATAGGAGACCTCGAATTCACCTGGGTCTTCGCGGACTATTGAGGATTGAGTTATCGAATAAATAAATGTACATACGTCGACTATATTTTTCGACATAGACGGTAAGATCAAGGACGGGTAAATGGCATCAGCATTGGAGTTCCGGAAATGGCTTTTGTATTTGAAAACACTGAGCGATCGGTTATAATTTCGGTCATTCAACCTCGAAAAAAAGGGGCGGCACATACACGACACCGTCCCGCAACGATTTATTCTATTTACGATACCTCCTTCATGACCTGAGCGGATCTCAGATGATCGATACGATGGCCTCTGAAAACAGAGGTTTTATGACTGAGACTTGGCTAGGGTTGCCACGAAGTGAGGCGAGGAACGCACATCTTTTTTTTTGCATATAGACTGCGGTTTGACCACACATACAACCGATCTCTCAAGATGAGAGACAAAGGGGAACGCACGCGCCACAAGAGACGATTTTGAAGACCACGACACAAGGAAGTGGTACGAGATATGGAATGTATGTCTTTGACGCGCAAGGAGGAACAGGAATTGTTTATGGACATGTATTATCAAGACAGTTTATTGTCACGTTTTCGAAATTGAGGGTTTGGGTCTGATTTGAACCTTTTTGCACTCTGTCTTGCTCTTGCTTGCTTGTTTGTTCTTCGCTTCTTAACTAAGTATATTGAGATGGAAGCAAGGTGAGATGGTTTGGGCATCTCGGGGAGGTATGGGGTCGGTGAAGGCTTGAATGGGAGGAAGGATAGTTTTTAATATTGACAAGAAAGCCTCTTAATCTTGAGGGTCGACAAATAGATTACATCGCACACACTTAACTCTTCCATCAACTGATCCAGTGACACTTTTGTAAGCGACTGGCTTCGTAATTAGAAGTCTTATACTCATTGTGGCAATAAGTCTCACTCATGGTTGATAAGCTTTGCAAGAGCAAGAAAAGTTCATTAGTCGTGACGTGACATAGGTAGCCATACATCATTGCAGTTTCGCCCATTACCAAATTCGAGCTCAGGTGACATTAGATGGGACCTCCAAAAGCAATGTCTTATCACTAATGCCTCCTAACAATCTCTACCTCATTTGACATAGTTGTATTCCCCTGTCTCCGCTCTGTTTCATAGATTGTAAGGCACAATTCTGACTTGTCTTAAGCGTAATTTGGGTCTGGTGATCCTGTGTGTCCTTAGTAGGGTCGCTTTTCGTGTTGCTTGTATAATGATGATACTGGCTCGCTCAACGTGGATCCATGCCTATAAGTAGGACGAACTTGACGGCGAAGAGCGGGTTTAGCAGCTTGACCTTCCTCTGCAGGAAGTTCGACGGGTATCGTGTTCACCTGCACAGCCAATTTCTGTTCCCTCGAGCCGTCGTGGTGATCTGGTGCACCAAATATTGGGACCATCTGGTACGGAGAAGTATCTAGCTCAGCAATTGGTTGGGCAGGTGAGAGGTTGTTGTTGTAGAAATATGGTGATGGAATAGAGACGGTCGTAGAGGATGAGTTTGTCCATACAAGTTGGCCAGGGTAATGGTTATTATAACTTTGGGAATGCTGACCTGATGCTGGTGTGGTGGAAGAGAGCAAGGATAGACTAGACTGGCGGTGATGGAGAGGGCTTGAGACGTTTGACGAGAAAGACGATAATCCGTATGAGTTTTGACTACATTGGCTCAGCTCCGAGACACTATCTCTTGGGTTATATGGAAGACGATGATCTCGCTCGCTATAAGTAGACAGATTTTGTGAGGGATGATAGGCTGACATTTCAGATGGAGCTGGAGCTGGAGCTGCTCGTCTCATACCATCCCTCTGGGACACTGGCGATGGCGTTGGGCAGTTTTGAAAGTCAAGAGGGTCTCCAAGAAGCAAAGCAAGCCCTGCTAGATCTTTATTGTCGCACCTTGAACTTGCGGTAAGTGATGTCGATGGAGAGGCACTGGTCATGTTGACTGGAAGAACTTCTGGTAACGAGTCGTAGGCGTTTTGCAAGTGTAATGCCTGAGAGCTCGATTGTCGATGTAGAGATGCGGGAGCTTGAAGTGAGGGCATGTGAGAGTAGGCGGGTGGCTCCGTATTTGCGTTAAGGACTATGATAGATGGCGGAGATACAATAGCCTGAGTTACTGGTGGTTGCTTCTCTGGAGCAACTATCGTGAAGTTGAGTCAACGCACTGAAGGCGCGCATTTTTGTGAAAAGAGGCTTCGGCTCACCTGTCATATCACCGAGAATGTCTCCCAATAAAGCAACATTGTCAAATACCAGAGCATCTTTCACAACACCACGCTTCTCCTCACGCTTTTCCGGTTCAGAAATCGGCGCCATCAGAGCAATTTGCCTCAAGAAGTTCAACTCAGCCAGCACAGCAGCATGATGCCGACTAACAATTGGCTCTTGGCTCTTGAACTCGGAAGACTCAACAAGAACCCACGCCATGCGCTTCGAAAAGTTCGTCCTAGTACCTCTGTCATTCTCCGGACGACATCTCTCGATAATCTCACAGACTTCCTGGAGTCCCTTCTGTGCGGACTCTATAATAGTGTGTACGCGCTGGAGAACCTTTGGACGACGCTCGAGAAGTGGAAGACAGTCATTTCGAAGTTCGATGAGGTGCTGAAGATCTGAGTCACATGTTCGGACGAGCTCGAGACTGCGTCGGATGTCGTTGGGTACTTGATCGTGATCCAGAATCCACGTTATAAAGTGGTAGCTTGCCTTGAGAGGGTTGGGCATGATGGAACGAGGGACAGATACTCTGTTTGAGAGATTGAGACGTTTAGTAAGTTCAGAGGCTCTACTGCATAAGAGATCATAGGTATGTATGAGCGATGATGTCCTAACTGCCGTCCTTGGTTGAGTTTCGGATTACACCATGCTTACGACAAACCTCCTTCCTCACTCGTCTCGGCGTAGAACAAGGTAGAGAACCCAAAATCAGGCTGTGGCTGTTATTAGGTCTCGGAGCTGCACATTATGTATCCATCACAGTTATGGCCTTGAGTCTGTGCCCAAAGCTGAATCCCAAGGTGACACCAATAGCAGATGGCTTGCATATGAGAAATCAGGCTCTGCGAAATGGCTTGGCTATCACACTTCCAACCACTCAGAATCAAGGAGGTAAGACATTCACAAAGAAGCATGCAAGCATTGGTCTTCTAGACTCGGTTCGATCTGCTTGTATGGCCACATTCACATATGATATTGTTGGTGCTTCCTATTAACCACATTGCATGTCTAGCGTATTTTAGAAAGAAGCAATGCACATAAATCAAGTACAGGTGGCATTAAGACTAGAGAAATCCAGTAACACGTGAAGAGTCTCAAGGGGGCTTGGGGTGGCTTGAAGGGCTTGAGATAAACTTCTCATAATCCAAGTTCAGGTATTCTGTTCGTCCGCTTCGTAACGGATCGACTGACCGATGAGTAGTTCGACCACATGTAGACCGACTAGCAAACTGACTAATGAAAAGAGCGACAGAAAACCTCACAACCTAATTCTTAAAGGGTCTGCAACCATCCTGGTATACTGAAGAGCTGGCTCTTGAATAGCCAGCTTACCATATGCACCAAGTATATCACCTCTTAGAGGGGCACTGTCTCTGGAGCCGCAGCCTCCTTTGGCGACCCATATCTGGTTCCATCGTTATGACTGAGCCTCTCCAATCCAGGGCACACCACTATCCTACGGTTTGTATCCATGGAGGTGGTCTTGCTCCTAAAAATAAACCTCCAGTCCCCCGGTTGCGATAGGAGCACATAGCCCAATCTGGTGCACTCGAGAATGACGGCTTGCAGGTGGTTCGTTTGGTCTTGTCGACTGCCAGAGTCTTGTGCAGCGACTAGCTGCAAGAACTGATTAAGCTCGTTTGCCAGGGAATGCGCCTTAGAGGGAGTCTCGTCCGCCGAGAGCGGAAGTGGTGTCCTCTCTGCAGGGTTGGGATGCAGGAGAAGCGCAGATAGGCTACGCCACCTCGAGCGTGCAAAGGAGATTGCTGTGCAACAGTTTTAGTGGCTCTTCTCATCAGGCACCGGGTTCGAGGGAGAAGTTTGTCTTACCTGGACTGTCGGGATTTTCAGCTGAGTTATTTGCTTGTGCCATTGTCGCTATTGCGGGTGGAAGCATGGACAAGTTGCCCCCAGAGTTGAAATCGAGGCTCCGAAAGATGATGTGAGAGAGAACGTGTCTCAAGCCAGCTCGAGAGGTCTTAGGGGCGAGGCACACAGCGGCAACTGTCTCTATTTGCAGTCCTGATAGCTCTGGCGAGTAGCCAATATGGTTAAGGCATTGAACCACTTCAGCAGAATTGGCCTGAACTTGGGGTCCGTGATAGTATGTCTCGACGTGTTGGTAGATGAGTTCTGACAAAGACGATAATTCTGCTTTGATTTCCTTGTCAGGGGTCGCATCAAGCAGGAATTGCCCAAGTTCAGCATCGTGTGTCGACGATGTCACATTGACTTGTGGCCCATTCTTCGATTCGGCATGTTGCGGCTCCAATGCAACAAAGCCTGGGGAGAAAGTAGTGTTCCTCCGACGACGTCGAAAGAAGATGAAGGCTACTAAAAGGCCTATAGCAAGGCCTGCAACAACACAGGCTATAGCAACCCCAGCAACAGCACCACCTGAAAGTCTTTCTGAAGATGTATCCGGTGTTTCTGATGCAGTGGCCGTGGGTATATCCGTTTGATTCTGACTTGCTATGGCATCAGTTGTTGCACCACTGATTGGGCTTGCACTTGTTGAGTTGGTTGTGAAAGAGCCACTTGGATTTGGAGATACATCTGCTTCCTGGGTGCTTGGCACTTCCGCAGTGGGAGTTGGATCTTCTTCAATTTTCACGGCCGTTTTGGTGAGCGTTACCGCGTTTTTGGCTTGATCAGTAAAAGTAAAGAGCGTGCTATCGAATGTTGATGTAACAGGCTGACCATCCTCCAACCATGTGAGTGTCTGGGGGGAGTATATCGTCGTGGTATACACATCTGTGGAACCGGGCATGGTAGTTGTAAGGTACGAGATTTGTCGAATCTGCAAGCTGTAGTAATAGAGTCCTTATAGAATATGAAAACACGACCGGACATGCTCGCACTTTATCTTCCAAAAGTCTCCAGTACACCCCTTGGGCTTCTTGTGTAGATTGCCGTCGACCGGCGGCGTTCCTCTAAACTACAACTCAGCTGCATACACCCTGTCAAGCCACTCAGCACGATTGAACAACAAGGTGCATGTTTTATTAGCCAGCTGAGGCCGCAGTCTGGGCTTCACAGCCTGGTCTACTGCATGGACCCGCACACCCTCAAATGTGCAGCCACCAGACAGTCATCTCTGGGTCCAGGTTCGGCTGCAATGAGACAGGCGACAAGCCTGGGAAATGGCTCTCTTCCGACCTTGCCAGGCCATTGCGGCTGCAAAGATAGTTCTCAACTACTGCACTCTTCCTCTTATTCCCCTGGGTGGATTAAGTGCGGCTCTAAGGCAGAATGGAAGACCACCCAGACCTGATCATTTCTGTTGACCTGGGCACTACCTTCACAGGTAAGTATACGGTGAAACTCACCATGAATATTGACTGACAATTCCAGGTGTGGCTTGGATGAGACATGGAATTCCCATACAAATTGTCAATGACTGGCCTGGCAGCGACGACAGAGGCGATCGAAAAGTTCCCACGACCACCGTATACAATGCTGATGGAAGCATATCATCATGGGGCTTCATGTGTGCTGATGATGACCATGACCCAAGCAAAACCCGCCGCGAGTTCTTCAAGATCTTCCTAGACCCTGACACACTTGAGGCAGCACAACAGCAGGGTCTGACCAATGTTCCTCGAAGCACTAGTGAGGCTCGCCAATTCGTTACCGATTATTTGAAACAGATATACGCGCATGTCAAAGATAGTATAGAGATGCGTATGGGCATAAAACATGTCGGTGGATGGGGAACTATGTCCGTACTCTTCCTCTTCAGCGCACCGACGACTTGGACCAGCATGGCCGTCGTCAACACGTTCAAAGGCGCAATCCATGATGCCGGTTTCGGAACTGAAGGGCCCAAGCATTCAGCATTAGTCGACCTCACAGAATCCGAGGCTGCAGCTGTCGCGACTTTGAAGACAGGAGCTGTAAGCCTGCAGGCTAATAGCATATTTCTAACGGTCGATGCAGGTGGAGGTACAACTGATTTGGCTCTGATGCGAGTTGACTCGACTGATTTCAATTTCCCACAATTGTCGCAAGTTGCTGCTGTTAGCGGTCTTGGAGTTGGCTCAACACTTATCGACCGCGCATTTGCTAGGCTTGTCTCGCAAAGAATGGCTGCGAATCCCGACTTCAGACTGCCCGTTGATTTTGCGTCGCGCATGGCCCGAAGTCCAGGGTTCAAGAGCGTCAAACATAAGTTTGGAGAAAAGGTGTATATGCAGCCAGTATACAAGATTGTGATGGAAGGAGTCGGATATGATGTGAGCCACGAAGGACTTGGGGTTCAAGGAGGGCGTATGCTATTCGCAAAGTCAGTTATATCCTGTCCGATCCTCTTTGTTCTTAAGGGCTTACTGAGCATGACTATTTCACAACAGACAAGATATTCAAGCGTTGTTCGATGTCCATATTCAAGCAATAATGGAGAGAATCAAACAGCGTCTTCAATGGCTGAAGGACCAAGGTCATGTTGAACAAGTGGTAAGTTCGTGTTCGGTTCGCGGCGCTCTCAATGTTAATATTCGTATTAGGGATACGTGATTTTGTCGGGTGGTCTTGGAAGTTCGGCCTACGTACGTGAGGCACTCCAAGAACACTTGACAAAGCTACAACACCCCAACGCTCGAAACATTGTCGTTATACCCTCACAAGATCCACAGCTTGTTGTCGCTCGCGGGGTTCTCGAGAATAAGCGTCAGAAGATGGAATCCGGGAACAAGTCTGTCCTGAGCTCATGGATCGCTCGAGCAAGTTACGGCGTCATCGTACAAGAGGTTTATATGCCTGCGCAACACTTTGACGAGGATATTCGACAGGATCCATGGGATCCAAACTTGAAGTGGGCAACCAATCAGATTCAGTGGTTGATAAAAAAGGTATGTCGCCATGAGCATGCCGGCCTGCTTCCCCAAAGGTGGGATGTATTGACCAAATCACAGGGGGATACTGTGAATCCTGACACTCCGCTAAATAAGCGCTTCGAGATCAGACTGAAAGAGGGCGATACGACACGAGCTTGGGACGCAGACATAGTAGTATCGAACAATGAACCGCAGTGGCTTCCTCGGAGTCTTAAACAGGCCGGGGTGATGAAGCTCTGCTCTGTAAAGAGCAATCTCGCTGGCATTGAGCAACACCAACTTGTTCTCAAGGAGAAGCGAGGAACTTGTTTTCGGCGAGGTCATAAGTTCTACATTTGTAGATTTGACATTCGAGTTATTGTAGCACCAGTCGACCTGAGGTTTGAATTGTGGTTTAACAAGACAAAGTTCTCGGGGAACCATCAGCCAATCTCAGTCCAGTGGGATGCTGCTAAGAAGTAGAAGCAAGCAGGAGACGCTGAGAAACCCCGGTTGTATTTAAATCGCATTTATATATCGGTATATCCTGACGTGATTCACACTATGGAATCGCATATTATCTTGAATCCTCTCCAAAACGCCGGTGTCATGTCGTCGCTCTGACTTTGACTTGCCCTGTAATGTATACATCAATCCACCGGCCTGCCCTTTCCATCTCTTTTTCGCAGGCCCCTCTCGCTCTTCAGACAAATGTGTGTTACTATGGATAATAGATTGCCCGAGATCGGTGCTCATATAGACCTCTTGAATGGATGGGCTTCCGTGTTAAGAACCCATTCGTCAAGGCTGATAACGTTGGGCGCCGAAAAGAGTAGGTAATAATACTTGAGAGTCTCGGCGATCCAGAAGCTCTCCATTTCGTCCTTAAGACCGTTCTGTGTCGTATCCGTAACGTCTTCAATAGCGCTGTTCGCGAATTCGGTACGGGTCGCAGCAATTGTGGCTTGGAACATCTTCCAGCCCTTGTCCATCCAGGTAGTATCGCCAGTAATGCGATACATATACCAGACAGACTCAATAGCTTCAGGTCTGTGGAGGTCTACGTCAGTATGCAGAATCAAGCATCATGCGTATATCATCAACTTACCGAAGGATGTAATTCCGGTTCATAATATCAGTATAACCTGGAGGTAGTCGTTCCTTCTCAATTCTAGACTTTACATATTCCTCATGTGTTTGTGGCCTTTCCGGGGGTACATCATCTGGAGAAAAGACTTGTGCGCCGTGCAACCTAGCACCAAAGCTGTCCGGGGTAGCAGGCTTAGTCTCTGATGTCTTCTCCGCTGTGTCTTGAATAGGGTTGGTTTTCTCAGTGTCAGTCTTGCTTGTGTCGGCCTTTTCCTCTGCAGCCTTGTTCAAACCAATCTTCTGTTTAAGGGAATCGGGGAGAGTAGAGCCAAATTCTGAATTGTCCTCTTCCATGCTCTTGTCCAGTTCGGGCATTGGTATACCAGCCCGCTTGACCACTTTAGGAGGTTCTTGGGCAACGGGAGCTTCAACTAGTTTAGCGGCGAGCTCTGAGCCACTGTTCGCGTCGGCCAGCTTGTTCGCTTGAGCTGGCGGATCGTTCGCAGCCCCAGCTTGGGCTACCGGAGGTTGGGAGTCTGGAGCTGGAGCAGCAGGAGGAGAAGCAGGGCCAGCAGCACCACCTTCGGCAAGCTTTCTCAGTGCCTCACCTTCCGACCACTTGCTAAACTCAGCATCGCGCCATTCGCTATTAGGATCGAGATCCTCGTACCAGCTCTCCTCACTGAAAGGGCATTTTTCCAAGGCAGGGCAGGCTACCAGATGAGCGGACTCAGGCATGAGGCCAGTTGCAGTTGACTGATATGCCCATACACAGCCATCAGTAAGCTTCTTGGCCTTGTCTATATCCCCGTCACGGCCAAAGATCTTGCCGCCCAGTCCATACATGCCCCCAATGAAACATGTGAGGTGGGTCATTTCATAGCTCTTTGTCCACTCCGCGTCGCCCCTGCTTGAAGTGGTCAATTTACCAGTGAAGAACACATCCCAGCCCTCGTCCTTGATCATGGGTCTATAAAGTAGCCATTCATTGATGGCATCAATAGTGTTCTCATACAAGGCACGGTACTTGGGTTCGAGGCCGTTCAAAAGTAAGAATTGCTGGGGGATTGTTTAGTAAATATTATCATATGAATCAAATGAACATAACATACCTTGGGAAAGTACTCATAGGCTGAGTCTTGGGCCCCTCCCATGTGGTAGTGGCCGACGTTCGGGCTGCTGGCAACAAGACCTTGAGGCTTACAATCCCAATCAGCCGTGGCCCCGTTCGCGGTCAAGGGAGGTGCTTGCTGGCTTGCGGGCTGAGGCGGTGGCTGGTCGTCCGCAGGTGTATCGCGACGACGAAGCTTGTCTTGCCAACGACCGTCATCTTGAGGAAGCTGTGGAGGCGCGCCTGCATCCTCGCCTTGCTTTGTAGGGTCAAAGCCTTGAGGCTCCTTAGTCAAATCAGCAGCGTCAACTTGATTCCGTGCTTCTTGGCTGAGGCTTCCTGTCTGGGTGTCGACGGTTCTGTTGCACCCAGAGGCATTGATGCGTTCCGGGAAAAGACCTGGGATTTCTGTGCCAGCAGCCTGCATATCGACCAAAGCATCAGTGATACGATCAATAGCATCGTAGTACTTGGCAGTGCCTGTCAACTGAGCAAGACGAGTGAACTCCAGAGACAAAGTAGCGAGTTCGGCCATTCCAACAGTGCCAGCACGATGGGGCTGCGACGCATAGGGCTCACGCCATCGATAATATAACAATGGCATGCGGTTAGGTGTGTCAAATATGCCCATGAGGATCTCGGCGAGCTCAACGGCCTTATCAAGCAGAATCTTGTACTCTCCGTTGGATCCACCGCTCACATCGTAAGCCCCGATCAAACCACCCAGATAGCGGATCGTAGTCTCGAAGACGGGAATGTCATTACGGTCGGTGTAAGTAAAATCGATATTTGCGACAGCCTTCGCAGCTTCATCAAATTCCTCTTTCATGCCAGCAATCCACAAGGTATCGAGAGAGTCGACAAGGGTCGCACCCCACCCACAAAAAGTGTCGCGATACTTCATGGAAGCAGGGGAAAGCTCGTCATGCATGAAAGCAGACTTGCGATAACCAGACCAAGCACGTACAATCTCAGACTTGACGCGTTTCAACCGTTCCAGGCGAGTGGTGCTTGTTTGAACATCTTCAGCTTGGAAGTCAAATTGAATCCTGTAGACATTGGGAGCGGTGCCAGTCGGTATGGGTCTGATGGACTCAGGGGGGATAGGGAAGTGCTCCTTGGGCTTGGTCCAGTGGATCTTGGAACCGTCGACATTAACTTGGGGAATATCAGGATTATCGGCTTGTTTAGGGGGGTCCTTGAACTGAACAGGAGGAATCTGCGGTGGGCTTTGCTCTGCAGGCGGCTTTGTGCCCTCCGTCTTTTCTCCCGGCATTCCTCCCTTTGTATCATCCCCAGCTTGAATAGCGTTCTCAACGGCTGGCTTGTCTTCTGCCGGTATATCAACCTTCTCAGGTACGCCCTCAGAAACCTTGTCTGGCAGTTTTGTTTCGTCCTGGGATACGGGTGGCTTAGGTTCATTGGCAGAGCTGGAATCCTTTTCGGAATCGGGGAGCTGGACTGGTGGCGGTACAACGGGCGGTTCGAAAGCTTCTTTAGAGCCCTGTACTGGCTCAGAGGCAGATTGGTCCGGTTTCTTTATAGTATCGAAGTGGGGTACCCGTGTCCACGAGTCTTGCGTGAAGCGATACAGCAGAAAAACCATGACCACAGCGACTATGGCATAAAATCGGCCACGTCTACGGAGCGGAAGCATTGCGACGGATCGTTGCTCGCCGAGGCGAGACTTTCAAGGTTCGGTCGAAGTGTATCCGGACAAATTGTGTCTTCAAAAGGGTCTCCTCCCTTTAGAAGATGCGCGCGGTTTCGATTAATTATATACTCTCGATGATTGTCGTCGAAGACTCGGGTGTCGTCTATGATACTGAATGCCGCATTCCGTCTGGTACCTGACCAAGCTGAGACTCGTTCGTTTCGTTATTTTGGGTTTCCTTCTTTGCGCCTCATAAGCCCGATAAAAGAAACGGCTAAGTTCTGACCATAGAAAAGAAAAAGCGAAGAAGATGGAGAATGGAGAAAAAGACAGGGAGCGATGGAGACCACCTCAACCGAGTTCTAACGTTACTTGACGGAAGAAGGTTATCGACTGCAGCTACCCTTGGCTTGGCAAGTCCAGGAGTTAACGATCTTAGTGGCATTGGTTGGCTGATAAGGTAATTCTCAGGGGCTGCACGGAGTCTAGCGTGTGGCCCTTGCTAACTTTAGGTGTAGTTAGAATTGGAGCTGCAAGCATCCGCGGGCAGGGACCACCTTCCTTTCTGTTCTGGTCAAGTTTAATTGAAAGGGTTGTGAATGGGGTTACCCTATAGAAAGACGTGGATTATTGATGGAGGAGAGGGGAAAACTGGTCGTTGCAGGAATATATAGACATATATCATCAGTAGAAGCATCAACCACATAACGACTCAGTTGTCTACTAGATTTAGCCTTTGTGGTTAATATTGGTCGCACCAGTTGGTGGCCGTTGTTGGATGATAACCTCAAACTACTGTTTTCATGCATTTCAACTCGACCACATTCCTCCTGGTTACATGCAACCAATCAGGCACGTAAGAAATCAACAGAGGGGGAGCAGTTTACAGCTTCCTGCAGTCGGTGCGCTCTTGTCGAAACAGGCTTTAGTATAATATAGTAGTTTGTTATCGGTGCCGGTACCGTGCCGCTTGAGCTCCGTTAAATATGGGTCAGTCGGAGGCACAACCTCCGGTCTTAAAAACCGGTATCTTTATCCGTTGCTCTCTCAGCTACCAATACTTGGAGTGTAAGCTAGCAATTTATCAGAATAGAAATCCAGATTTCCTCAAATTACAATTAGACTGCGGCCAATAGACTAGACCTAAGTTAATGTTTCCATGTATATCAACCTATACTAACGTCAATTTTAGTTCTAGGCTATCTACTTAGCACAATCGATGCATACTTATATGCACCTCTTTATATATACCTATTGACACAAACAGAACCCATGGGTCTTATTTACTGATGGATGAAGTACTATAGTATGCCATTAGTTTCATAGCTGCATGTGCTTCACCAAACCCTAGTCGATCCACTACACCAAGCACTTGGGTCCACGATGCTCGGCCAAGGCTTCGACAATAGAAGCACCTCCCCTGTGGCTTAGTTGGCTAAAGCGTCCGACTGTTATCAACAAGACAATCGGGAGATCGGAAGTTCGAGCCTTCCCGGGGGAGTTAGGATAGCATCCTTTCCTTTTGCTCGTCCTCAGCCCAGCTCAACTTTTTGGTTCAGTCTCTCATGAGATTTTAGTGCCGTAACCGCAGACATCTCAGAAAAGGGTTCCTTGCATTGCTGCCGTCCAGTTGTAGAAGATTGAGTTGCCTCTAAATATCGTTCTCTATATGATACAGGAAGAGACTAGACAGCATAAAGTATGTTAGTAGTTAGGATTGAGGCTGTCGGAAAAGAAAGTTTTCTTGGGAAATCCTTGGGAAATTGTAGAATAGATTGGAGACGCCATTGAACATCAAGCAGTTACCAGCTGGACAAACGAATATTTGAGTAACGTTTTAAGGCTAAAACCAACAGAAACTCCCTGGCTTTCAACAATTAAACATTCTCCCTGATTGTTTCCGATACTCACAACAATTTGATCGACATGGCCACAGATTTCGAAATGCTCATCAGTAAAGCGTGTTATCCCCTGTGGCTTAGTTGGCTAAAGCGTCCGACTGTTATTAAATAGACAATCGGGAGATCGGAAGTTCGAGCCTTCCCGGGGGAGACGATATCTTCTTTTGCTGTTCAAACCTCTATACTGCGTGAGGAGTTCCTTTTTGCTCACATGGGGTATAGACAACGTTATTAAATACTAGTTGTCTCTTGGGAGATTGGTCCTAACGTTGGTGTCTTTATACTCCACAAAACTAGGTGCTACAGCTTTTCAAGTCCTTGCAGGCTTCAATACACTCGCAATGAACGATGAAAATATATTTTCGCCCAACGTTTAGGAAGCGTCTCTTATGCTTGAGCATTAACTATTATTAAAAGCCGTTGGTAACTTACATGGTGGCTTTGGAGTTGAGAAAGTGGGGTTACCCAGAGAAAGTGTAAATGAACTTATATTCTATAATGTACTTTGTGCTACTTCTTTTCGAGACGAAGTATCTCACCGCCGGTATAATATAAGAGAAAATAGTGAATTAATGGAATCAGCCAGGTGAGCTATGATGGAGCTTTGCAAGCCAGACTTTTGTCAATCCCATCTGTCGTGCTTCTAATATGCACTACCAGCAAATTTAGTTACGTTTCATTATTCATGATTTCGATGGTGCAAATGGCATGGCTGGTTATTAACTTCTTTTCTTGGTAATTAAAAAAAACTATGCAAGGAAATTCGCTGGAAACAACTGTGTCTACATATGCTCCATCTAAGCACAACACGGCTATTAGCACCTTAGCTGTCCGCTTTGCCTTCAAGTCCTCACTGTATCCCGGCGCTCGTCAACCGACACAACGCAGTTATACACTGATTATTGCAGTAGCTGTCTGGGTCATGCCAGAAGCTTATCACGAGCCACTTCGGACAATTCAGCTTTACCATAGACCGCATCATCAGGCCCGCCGTCCATCCAATTAGCTTCTCCCCTGTGGCTTAGTTGGCTAAAGCGTCCGACTGTTATTCACTGGCAATCGGGAGATCGGAAGTTCGAGCCTTCCCGGGGGAGTTTCATTTTCTTGAACAAGTTCTTTTTATCTTCTGTGGATATCTTTTTGCTGCCTTGGACTGGGCGGGTGGATTACCACCAAGAGCACTAATAAGTGCAATATGTATGAGTGGCCCAACAGCCTTCACGGGATACCTACCCACCTATCAAGGCAGTAGAGATAAATCTAAAACATATATATGTTAATACAAAAGGTGATGATTATAACCAGTCAGAGTTACAAGTTACAATTAACAACCTAGGAGTTGGTTGTTGAACCAAAAGTTGTATCATGATTGGACAAAACAAGACCCTTAAGTCGTAGAGAAAATGGCCCGTGCGTGACTGGGGCAAGACATGATGAGAAAGATTGGAAGGAAGGCTGCCACATTTTTTTGGATGGAAGCTTCGATTCATCACAGCTCCTTCTCCCACTTCGAACCCGCCGACTTGTCTCCCCCACCAACCGACCCCCGGAGCAACTTGAGCCTGTACATAATTTTCGACACGACCACAACCTTCGATAATCACATTCGGGTCGTTTTATCGCTTTCAAAATGTCATTCGGAGGCCAAACGCCGACGATTATCGTCCTCAAGGAAGGTCCGTTTTACCCCACCGCCCGCCCGCTTCACCCCTCGAAATCTAAGGGGGCCACCTACAAAAAACGACGATATAAACAACACGCAAACAACAATATCTATACAGTCGCGATAGGTCACTGACAATATAACTTCTTACAGGAACCGATACTTCCCAGGGCAAGGGACAAATCGTCTCCAACATCAATGCCTGTCTCGCTGTTCAGGCTACCATCAAGTCCACTCTGGGTCCCTACGGCGGTGACCTTTTGATGGTTGATGAGAATGGCCGCCAGACTATTACCAACGACGGTGCTACCGTCATGAAGGTTCGAAGCGCCTGGTAGAATGTGCTTGCCATTGCTCCATTGCTAATTAAAAATAGCTTCTCGATATTGTCCACCCCGCCGCCAGAATTCTCGTCGATATCGCCCGATCGCAAGACGCCGAGGTCGGTGATGGAACAACATCGGTCGTTGTGCTTGCCGGTGAGATTCTCAAGGAGGTTAAGGAGCACGTCGAGCAAGGCGTTAGCTCTCAGATCATCATCAAGGGTCTGCGGAGGGCATCTCAGATGGCAGTCAACAAGATTAAGGAAATTGCTGTCAGCACGAACGAAGCTAACCAGCGTGATACTCTCATCAAGCTGGCTGGCACTGCCATGACTAGCAAGCTCATCAAGCGAAACACCACTTTCTTCACCAAGAGTATGCCAGGCACACCCTTAACCCGTATTCGACCATTCTAGCTAACTAATTATAGTGGTTGTCGATGCTGTTTTGTCACTTGATCAAGACGACCTGAACGAGAAGCTTATCGGCATGAAGAAGATCCCCGGTGGTTCCCTAACCGATTCCCTCTTTGTTAACGGTGTCGCCTTCAAGAAGACCTTCTCTTACGCTGGTTTCGAGCAACAACCAAAGTCTTTCGACAACCCCAAGATCGTGTGCCTAAACGTCGAGCTCGAGCTCAAGGCCGAGAAGGATAACGCCGAGGTCCGTGTTGAGCAGGTCTCCGAGTACCAGGCCATCGTCGATGCGGAGTGGCAGATTATCTACAAGAAGCTTGACGCTATTCACAAGACTGGTGCCAAGGTTGTTCTTAGCAAGCTGCCCATTGGTGACTTGGCTACCCAGTTCTTTGCCGACCGAGATATCTTCTGTGCTGGACGTGTTGCTGCTGAGGACATGGAGCGTGTTGTGCAGGCTACCGGTGCTGTTGTTCAGTCAACATGCTCCGACATCCTGCCCGAGCACCTGGGTACTTGCGGCAAGTTTGAGGAGCGCCAGATTGGTGGCGAGCGATTCAACTTCTTTGAGAACTGCCCCGAAGCCAAGACCTGCACCCTCGTCCTGCGTGGTGGCGCCGAACAGTTCATTGCCGAGGTCGAGCGATCTCTACACGATGCCATCATGATTGTTAAGCGAGCCATCCGAAACAAGCTTATCGTCGGTGGTGGTGGCGCTGTCGAGATGGAGATTTCGGCATACCTTCACCAGTTTGCTGACAAGAACATCCCTCACAAACAACAAGCCATTATCAAGTCCTTTGCCAAGGCCCTCGAGATCATTCCCCGCCAGCTTTGCGATAACGCTGGCTTCGATGCTACCGACATCCTCAACAAGCTCCGCGTCGAGCACCGCAAGGGCCAGACATGGGCTGGTGTCGACTTCCAGAATGAAGGTGTCACTGACATGATGGAGCGATTTGTCTGGGAGCCCGCTCTCGTCAAGGTTAACGCTCTTCAGGCCGCTACCGAAGCTAGCTGTCTTATTCTCGGTGTCGACGAGACAATCCGCAACGAGGAGAGTGCTAAGCCTCAGGCCCCCGGTCAGCTGCCTCCCGGTGCTGCCCAACGTGCTCTGCGGGGCCGTGGTCGTGGCATGCCTCGAAGGTAAATGCATAAAATGTAATGAGAGATGGAGAATATGATCAAGAGTAAAAAGGGGAGATTTACTTGTCCTGGAAACATAGACTTTTGAGAAGAAAACAGGAATGGCGGTGTCGTGGCTAAGGAAGGAGCTGGAGGATCTGTATGATACCTAGACTTATCTGACCTCTAAAACTTGATGATGACCTCTATCTCCTACATTGAGAACACCAGATAGCCTGAAGGCACAATGACTGCGAAGCGAAGCTTGTGCTGTAGCTCCCAGGTAGGAAACGCCGATTTGAGTGTTGAATAGTAAGATTGATATGTATAACGCCAAGCTTATGCTCAAAAGTTAGAGGAAATACATGCTCAAGAGCCGCGCGCTTTATGCTTCAGTCCAACAGAATGGTAACAAATGACCAGTATCAAGAACTATCCCCTGGTCCTCCAAACCCAACATCATACAAGCTTCTTTCCTTATGCACCAACCCCTGGTTTTCCGTCTCACCAACGCCCATGCCGCCCATATTAACAGTCCCATCCATAACATTGTCATCATCTTGGTGATCTATCAGCATTTCCAAATCCTGGTCCACAACATCTTGTCCAACATCCTCAGTCGCGTTGAGTAATGCTTGAAAGTCAGCGGGTGAGTGGTATTGGTCGAAAGGGCCGAGGTCGTGTGGCGAAGACTGGTTGATGATTTGCGGGTCGATAGGTTGATATACGGAGTGGTCGTGTGGGTGATGACCGGCCGGAGGATCTTGAAGCATAGGATTCTGCGAGTGAAGTGGATGTTGCATAGTACTGTTTTGAAGGGCGTGAGAATGTGCAATTAGAGAAATATCAGCCGGGTTAGCATAAGGGTTGGGCGTGTGATCGTGACCTGAACTTTGTTGTGACAGTGTCGGTATCATGCTGCCGTGATCTTGTAACGGCAGCATTTGAGCTGTAGGGGGGCTCGTCGCTTGTACTTGATGTTCATTCGAGTCTCCCCTTACTGCCCCTGATCTCCTTCCGCTGTGATTATTTGACGATGCTGCTTTCCGCGCACCGCCAGGATTAGGTGCCTTGCCGAGCTCCTTACACTCCACACAACTGCGAATGACATCGCTGACTGTTTCCTTGATACGGCTCCAATGGTACTTCTCTGCAATAGTAGCGGTCGTCTTGTTGATACCACCGTGCTGCTGAACATGCACCTGGCGTGCGATCTCGAATTGGCGAGTTGGATCAGATATCACCTCTTTGTCTTTGAGCATGAGCTTGTCGCCTTCGAGGAGTTTATAATGCGTCGCTGCGCTCCGGAGCCTGCTTTTCTCGGCGCGGTCAGCGCCGTTCGGGTACTCGCCGTACTTGAGGTAGAACTTGATTTTGTCGAAACGCTCTTCACTCACGAGTTCCTCGCTTTCGCGCGGTGACAGATCCCGGCCATAGATGATGGCATCAATCAGTTGGCCCGGATAGCTGCGAAGGTTTCCGCAACCCTTGACTCGGCCGATGCGCTTGAAGCCCAATGCATCCCAGATACGGCACGATGCCACGTTTGTCTCGTACACCAGGTTGAAGACACTGTAGGTATATCCCAGACGGGGAGCCCAGTCTAGGTAGGCCTCGCCCATCAGACGACCGACACCGCGGTTACGGGCGGCATCAGTGACCAGAAAACCAGCGTTGCACACATGGCTGCTACGGCCGGGGTAGTTGGGCTTGATATAGAAGCTTCCCAGACATTCGCGGGACCAATCTTTGCCTTCAACTACATCCTCAGCACGTTCAACATTGCCAAGCAGCATGATAGCGCCGAAGTTCTGGAACCAATAGGAGCCAAACTTGTCGGCAGCGAAAGGTTCCATCATGGGATACGTATCGCCGCCTTCAATTTCCTTATTGATCTGGTCACATAGGTACGCAATCAGTGACTCCGGAACCTGGTGTTTCGAGGCAAACGGGACGATAGTGGCCACTGTCTGGCGATCACGAAGTGTGACCTGCCTGGGGATGATATCGGCCGGAAAGCCGGGGCTGCTCGGATCCGGGTACGGAGGTTGACCAGAGACTCGGTAGATAGTGGGGCTTGCCGGATCATCGAGCATAGCCGGCATTTTGTTGGAGCAAACCCTTTATGCGGGGTTAAGCAAAAGATAAAATGGAAGAAAAAGACGTATTTAATTGGAGGAGCAAGCGTTTATTCCTAGCAGCGAATCGTTAGCATTAGGATTCTCTCGTCACCTACGGACTATCCTTGCAGTCTGGGTGTGATGTTGTCTTACACCAAACCAACACCAACAAGACTGAAAGTGTAGAATGAAAGAGGAAATAACAGGATGCTGCATACCAATTCGAGAGCGAAAGCGAGGCAATTTATTAAGAGTAGCTCGGCTCAAAAGCTAAACCATTACTGGTGATTCCGTGGTTGTGGGGTGCGCCTTTCAGATACCGATCTCGCACCGAGCTCTCTTTCTGAATCTCTTGGATTCCAAGCGTTTATTGAAATGCACTAACTGCCCAGATTGTATTGTGCTGTGACAGTTCCCCAGGGCGTCCCAATGCGCCGGCTAGGTGGTGACCTGGATCCTTGGCTGGGAAAGGTTGGGTACTGAACCTATGGCCTGGATTTGGCTGTCTAGGGACCTCCACTGAGATGGAACTTTCTGCACCTACGGGCAACTGTATGTGCTGTTGGTCCAGTGGTAGCCCCAGTAAATACAGTAGTATCAAGTGCTCCGCTATGCAAGCTGGCGTGGTGCAGTCCAGTGCAGCGACTCGGCTTGTTTTGCTGTGGAATTCGTCGTGACTGTGCTGAAATGTTCTTTGGTGATGAGGGGAAATGCGCAGGGCAGAACAGGACTGGACTGGGGCTTGTCAAGGTGAATCCTCCCTAAGGCGCGCCCCAAAATTGCATGGAGGCGGGGCAAGCAGGCAAGTACATACATACCTGGAGCTGGAGAAAAGGAAGCCACGATCTATCATTAAAAATGGGGCAATCATTTATCCGGAGACAACGCCGCAATCGGCCAAAGTACAATAGCAACTCTCAACTTTAAAGCAGTAAATGCATACAATACATGTTATATATTCATATCAGCTTACATCGCTTCCTTAATCTATTTCTCCCGTAGGCTATTATACAGCTTCAATATTGTACACAGCTTTTCTACTGCTTGCCGCTTTTCATATCGGCCTCGATAGCCTCTGCTGCCTCCTTGAGCCCCGACAACTGCTCCTCAATGTTTGTCAACCTTGAGTCGCTTGTTGGCTCAGCAGTCTGGGTCTCGATTTGGCTTTCAACCTGAGTTTCACTCTGAACCTCAACAACTACTTGGGAGACAACAGGCTGTTCGGATGAAGCAGGGATCGACTCTGTAGGCTTGACAGCAGACTGCGCCTCAGCCTCGATGGCCTCAGCTACAACCTTAAGGCTGGATAACTCCTCTTCAATGCTCGCCAACCTTGAGTCGGGTGATGACTCGGCAGGCTGAGCCTCAACTTGAGCTTCAACGACCACCTCGGAGACAATAGGCTGCTCAACCGAAGCGGGAACTGACTCTGAAGGCTTGGTGGTCGACTGTGTCTCAGCCTCAATGGCCTCAGCGACAGCCTTGAGGCTTGACAATTCCTCCTCAATGCTTGCTAGTCTGGAGTCCGACGCCGAGTCAGGAGCGGCAGCTTTAGCGTCTACCGAGGTTGTCTCTGCCATCATCTTAACCATGTCGCTCTCAGAGACCTCGGGCTGCTCTCCGTAGAACTGTTCCCGTAGAAGCTTCTGCTCTTCCTCATTGAAACCCTCCAGGTTATGTTGCATCTGGCCCATGACGTTCTTGCGTTCAGCAATAGCCGCCTTCTTCTCACGACTCATGTGCTGGACAATATCAGGGGGATTTTGCCAAGTCGACTTGTCTTTCTTGGCATCTGCCATGCGTCGTTGATGACCTCGTTGACCAGCTCGGCCTAGAACACCACCAACAACAGCCATAGCTCGTAGACTGCATATATGTTAGAGAATAAAGAAAAACACACGGCTTTCTCGGGAATTCTTACCTGTCGTCGTTGGCAGGAATGGTGTAAGTCACCCATGACGGGTCAACATTGGTGTCAATGACACCGATGGTGGGAATACTCTTGAGGCCACACTCATACAAAAGGGTGTAGTTCTCAAGAGGGTTCAGGCAAACAACCAGATCAGGCATCAGGGGTCGGGCTGAACCTCTGTAGTTCTCGAACCCAGGGAGCTCCACGTCGTTGTGATCCACAACCTTTGTACCGGCCATCTTCAGGATAACATCTCGGTTGGTGATGGCGCCAGGAGTCCACTTAGTGAACAGATGACAGGCACCAGCCATCTCAGCAGCCTGAGTAACAATCTCCATTTGGCCCTTACGGTTTCCAACAAAGAGAATCAGACCAGCCTTGTAAGCAACCTCCTCCACCACACGAGCCGCTCGTCGGAGATGCGCCGCAGTAGTCTCGAGAGAGATGATGTGCACACCCTCACGTACACCATAGATGTACCGAGAGTTAGCAGGGTTCCAGAGCGAGGTCTTGTGCCCAAGATGCGTTTGCGAAGCCATCAACATCTCCAGAGTGATATCCTCGGGTCCTGGTGGGTTGTTGACAAGTTCGGTGGGGATATATCGTTTCACGAGTTTTGAGCCTAGACTTCGTGTGTTGGCCTGAATACGCTGCCATTCTCTGTACTGTTGAGCGGGTGTCGCCGGAGTCGCAGAGTTCGAGGTCTTGTGGGGTGTCGTCCATGTTGAACCCTTGTGCTCGTGCGCCGAGTTGGTCCTGAGGGAGAGAATACCGTCCTGCACAACTCGCTGCTTCTTTCGTGCTGCTGAAACAATCTTGGGAGGAGCGGCGGCGGGCTGAGAAGTCGTCCATTCCTTCACCTCGGGTGCGGCCTCAGTTTTGGGGGTGACCTGGGTGGACATTCGCCTGAGGAGGGATCTGGAGATGGGAGACGCCATTGTGTGGCGGCCTGGCCCGGTCAGCTAAATATTCCTAGTAGTAGCACCTCAATTGACTCACACTGCCGCACGGGGGCGTTCCTCAGGATCATGGCGACGGCTTGCAGATTGCTCGACTATCGTGATGGTCGTTCGACGGTAGCCAAAATTTGGCTATGGCAGATGGTCCGGACCCATAGATTTTCCGACCCGACTAACATCAACCTTGGGTTTCGGGCAGTTTAAAACAATGATTTCACAGAAAATAAAATACAAGCAGACAAGTCGATAAGGTTTTTTTTTTTTTCTTTTTTCTTGGTAGAAAAAAACAAAGAAAATTCAATTAATCCTGCAAGGGGTAAGGGTAATCTCTACTATAAAGCACTTCTTTCTCTTTCTGCATATCTACAACTAAACAGCGCCCCGTCTTCATCATGTCGTTATGAGGAAAGTCAATGGTATTTTTACCGGCTGGTGAGCCTTGCAATAGTAAAGACTCCCACAATAGCAACCGCCAACGTGACAATGGCGCCAGGAAGGATCAGCTCGTTAGGCACGCCGGCAATAAGCTGTTCCTCATGTGCATGTGTATGTGCCGCACGGCTCTTGCGTCTTCGTACGGGGTGTTCATCCTCCGAATCGTCTTCGTCCTCTTCTTCCTCCTCGGGCCACCACTTACGGCGCTCGCGGAGGCCAGCCCCAGTGGAGACTGAGGGTGTAGCAGGATGTCTAGGATCAGCGGCAGACACGGGAGGCTTCTCAGGATCGTGCACAAAGAGATCGACCTTGTCATGATGGGCTTGACGAGCGAGGATGACAGCCTCGAGCAAATCATGATCAGCGGTGATTGAAATCGAGTCTCCCTCATCGTCCAAAAAGCTCATGGCAAAACCAGCACCGACAACCTTTCCATCTTCCACATGAGGCACTCCACCAATGTTGTCTGCCTCAGCACCAAGTTTAGAGGCAATGGCTTCGACAAAGGCTTCGATACCTTCTGTGGCGGTGATCTTCATGCGGTGTACTCGGCCAGAGGGGGCCTTGAACTTGAAGGGGAAGGGGAGTTCTTCGGGGAGTTGATGCTCAAGAACGTCAGGGAGAATGGAGCGGGGAGGTGATTCCATGCCAACATGAGAGGCCGAGTCTCCTGGAGCGACACTGTCGTTGAGACGATCCCGGACCATATCAGGGGATGCAAGACGAGAACCCAGGTTGGTGTGCTGAGCTTGACTGCCCTCGCCTGACATCATGGACTCAGTCTCGGCGTCGAGGGAAAGCCAGAACTTGTTCCAGGCGGGTCCCTCGTCGTTGTTGTTCGACATGGCATTGATCTGGTCGAGCGTGGCGTAGGTGAGCTTGAGAACATCAACCATACCAACGATCTCACCGCCATCATTCATAACAGGCAGGTTCAGGTAGTGACCATCTCGAAGGCTGTTAGCGGCGTCTCATAGGATATTTCGGATATCTTACCATGCATCTTGCGGAGAGCCGCCTGGAGGGTCATGTCCATGGGTGCAAAATCAGGGTGAGGGGTCATGACACGCACGACACTGCAGTTGGCGGGGTCCAAGCCAGGGGCAATGACTCGGAGAACGACATCCTTGCTGGTGAAAATACCCGTAATAGCACCTTGATCCTGAACCAGGACTGCAGTTGTACGGTTCTCCTTCATGAGCTGAGCAGCTTCTTTAACCGAGGTTCGCACGCTAACAGTGGTGGGGGGGACACCGTTAAGCACGGTTTCCAAAGTAGGTCCGGACATCTTGCTGCGCAGAGCTTCGACATATTGGATGATCTGCTGAGGCTGGGTAGAACCCAATTCGGACTGGACACCTTCAAGAGCATCGTAGAGCTTTCGAGAGGACGAGTAGGCACGCTCAAGCTTTTCCATAGCATCGTAGAAACACTTGGTGATATCCAGCACACCCGAAATATCCTGATTCTCGTCCATAACTGGCAAATGTCGGAAACCCTTTCGAACCATGAGATCCAAGGCATCGGTGGCACTGGTGTCGGTTCGAGCGCAAAGAGGGTTCTTGGTCATAATTTCGGCGATAGTGACAGCGGAGGCCTTGGCTCCAGCTCCTACAACACGGAACGCAAGATCCTTGGCGGTGAAAATACCAGCAATTCGGTCGTCATCGTCGGTAACCAGAACACAATCCTCTCGCTTTGCGGCCATCAACTGGGCAGCCTCGGAAACGGTAGTGGCAGGCTTGATCTGAAGAGCCTGGCTGGGCTTCAGGGCAAGGACAGTTCCGGGAGGAGCTTTGCGAGAGTGGCGAGCTCGGCTTGTGAGGTGCTTCTTCTTGGAGAGGTCATTTTCCAGCTTCTTTCGAATGGCCTGAGCTAAAAGTTAGCGACCTTGTACGCAATTCGAAACTTCCCGAGGTATATATCGCATCGAAGATAGCGGGGGGGAGGTATATCATGACGAACCTCATCACGTTTGCTCTGCTTCTGACGACTCGCGCTGAAGGAGGATCCAGTCTCGGTAGGCGGTGTGGGCTCGAGGACAGGACGAGGAATATTGGAATTGCCGCCGCCGCTGGGACTGTTGGCAAAAGGAACCGCACCACGGCCCTTGTTGGGCGTACTTCTGTGAGTGTTGTGAGAATGTCCTGACATGGCGGCAGATGGAACGAGGACGAGACAAGAGGAGTCGGTCCGGTTTATCGTCGCAGCCCAAAGGACTATTGCTATTCTGTTTCGCTGTAGGCAAAAGAGGGTCGGCGGCAGGAAGATGCAATAAAAGGTGAGTTGCTGCCCTGGTTGGAGAGAACCTAGGAAAATCGAGGATCAGCCAATCGCAGTGGGCGAGATATTCTGCGCCTGGAGGAAATCGGGTGACTGTGTTTAAGGTGAGTGACTCTTTGAGCTCCAAGGATGGTTGGTACGTCTTCTTGGCCCCTGGACTTTCAAGNNTACCGTTTCACCGCTTCATCAGATAACCTTTCCAGAGGGCATTTTCTCATCAAGGACCAACATGAAGTCTCGAATTTGATATAACGTTCTTTTCAGGGATCTAAACTCATATATGATATGCATCTCCGTCCCATTCATGACCCGCATATTATCATATCTTACTTATAGTTCATCGGGAGGATCCATCGTGACCCTAACTTCCTGCACATCATGGGCCCGTGCTACTATGCATTCGTCCATCCATCCCATGGTATTGCTATACCGCCTTCATCCCTACCGACTAGGCCTCCCGGTCGGTCGGTCGGTCGGTCATTATGACATTGTATCAATACTCCTTCAGACCTAAGTTGACTTGACATCTGAGTTGACTGGTGTTTTTCCTCGCTCAAGTGTATTGTTTCAAGAAAGAGGAAGCTCTCTCTGCTCCTCCTTCCACTATGCACATCTGCATCTTCTTAACGTTCTCGAACGTCTGAACTCCACTCCTCCTTTGACTTTGACTTGAGCCACGCAGGCGGCAGCCAATAGTTGAGGCTAGAGAAGTGTCTTCCTTCTTGGGAAACTGCTCGTACATGATGGAAGGAAGGCGTACATGTTTTCCGAACCTCTAATACAATTGAGGGTCTCATCCATTCATCGTTCATATATCCCTTGACAATGCGTTCGAGCAATCCAGTCATCACGACAGCCATTTCCATACCGCCGATGCAAGTGCTTGCTAAGTCGTCTGCTGTTGGCACACGGCATCCACTCATGCCTCGAAGAGTTTTCAGCCTGTTGTCCGTGCTGGGCAGTAGAGCAGTTCCAGTGGGCATAGTAGAGTAGGTGATGAGATCCTGCTGCTCCAGAAGGTACTTGATAGGTGCAAGCTGACGCTCATAGGGCTGCTCAAAAGGAGTCTCGATGTGGCCAGGATACGTTATGATATATCCCTTGGAGAAGTAGATTACTGCCCATGGCGCACTTCTCCTTGAGTCAGGATTGTAGCCCGCCTGTCGAGCAACTTATCGGTTCCTTTCCATGTTTGTGCATTAAAAGACTGCTTCTCTGCAAAGGAGCCATGCATCGCGTTCGTAGACAACCGAATGTTCGTGAACGGTAGGTATGAAAAAGGAGAGAGTTACGCAGGTAGGAGGCGCTGATCCAGAGCTTGTCGCTGGTTGCTAGCAGGAGGTAGAAGTATGGAAAGAAAAAGGACCGGCGATGGGCGAGAGAAGGCATTTGCCAGAACCCGTTCGGCAACTCACTGCTGAACAGTGCCTTCCCTTGTAGCCCTGGAGGTATCTATCAAAATTGCACTGGCTTTAAGAACCATTAGAAACACAAATAAACTGAGTTCTAGTCTATACCTAGTACTTTGTCTAGAATAACCCAATTCACTGATTTTGTCTCTTATGCTCTCTACGGCCAGGCTTTCTTGTATCCGGAGACTTTGTCATAAGTTTTGCGTGCTCTTGCCATAGTTGATAGCACAAGAACAGCACAAGGAAGTTGAACAAAACGCATAGCCTAGGCTTAGAACGCAAAAGATAGACGCCTCAAGAGCTTATCAAAACTTGCATCAACTATTTACCTAAGTAGTTAGAACGTTTCACTTTTTGTGCTGATAGAGCGGAATTCTGCTGCCTCGAGTGATATCTCGAAAGTTCCAAACTTCTCTCTCAATTGGCCGAGCGAGTGTCCAAACGATATTTGTTGCAAACAAAACCACGGATAATCGCAGTAGCTTGAAGTAGAAGCCCGACGCTGAACCTACTGCCATAGCTGGCTACTGATATAAGTACTAACTACTAGACTAGTACCAAGTAACATATATGTGGAAGATGGTACGTATACACGTGTATATCTTTTCTTGCAAGGAACCCACAAATACTGGTTCTGGACCGTTGAACCGTTCGACTGGTATTGAAGCGTTGGTGGTGTAATTCGATCAATTCATTGTGATGGGTGACTGAGGCCCGAAACATTGTGTCGCTGGAAAGTACAGGGTAACTTAACACCTATAAACCGTTGGACGATACTAGGTACCTAACGATAGAAATTTATATTTCAACAAAGAAAAATAACATTACAAAACCACAGTTCTCTTCAGTTCCGGTGTCTCAAGTTGACGCGTGTGTCATTACTCGGTTGAGGGACAAACAAGCCTTTGTTTGTTGCCTCAGTCTCAGTTTCAGTCTCGATCACAACAACTACAGTACAGCACTGATTTGGACAGTCAGTTTGGTAGGGTTGATTGGACACAAATAATAAGATTGATTGCTAGGGGAAAAACAAGTATAGTGCAAGTATTCCTATCAGATTAATAACTTACACATCCAAAAGTTGATTAACTGCAGAAAGAAGGTTTGTTGACTGGTCCAAGTACAACTACATGTGAACAGCCATGTCAGCAACTCCAAGCTCTAGTTGGCCACATGGGTGCCTCTGATTTATGGAATCAAGAAATAAATTAATCAATTAGAACATCACGAGATCAATTGATTCGTTCTGAAGTTTTCAACTCAGACAGATATCCAATTGGACTCAAAAAACGGGGTTATAGGGATATCAGATGCCAAGGTCATCCTCTTTGCTGACGAACGCCTCAATTAACCTTAAAGAGCTGAATGTACAGTCATGGATTGTGGAACCTAGGCAACCCATGGCGGATTGGATGATGGGAGTGGTGATTATGACACAGCATATCGCCATCAATTGTTTGGTTGGAATGCAAATGGCCGTCGTAAGCCGCCGGGCGTTTAGCATTGTCCAATGGGTCATATTCACCTGGTATGGAAAAAATGTGCATGGCTCCGGCCTGAGTCCTGACCAAGTTAGCTGAGACAGCTTAGCTTTGAAGCTCTGTTGATCCTGAAACAAGACGTCATTACATCGGCTGCAAGGATTGTTTTTCCTGGTTTCTCTAGTTGCTATAATTGAGACATGTGCTATTCTCCCAGGTTGTTATGGTAGCAACAGGGAATAAGCACAGAGGTTATTCCCGTTGAGTCCGTTCTGTCGAATTGTTTACCCTTTTCCCCCCTCGATCGCGTTGAGTGTTGGGAGAGAGACTGTCATGGCTTGAGGGGCGAATCGAGTTTGAAAAGTAACGATAGAAGAGAACAAGACGAGGTTATCCAGGCCATCGACTCTGATCACAGGTCAAAAAGACTCAATATCATGTCATGGAAAGGACGGGACAGATACCGAGGATAACATGACATGGTGTACTGTACATAGTAAGACGGCAGGCCGCCATCGTTGTCGTTGTCGTTGTCCAGGTCACGTCTCAAAAGCTGGCTCTTGGTACGATTAGCCGCTAAGCTAAGATGGACCGGGATGTGAGGAAGTGGGCTGAACCTAAGTGAATCTGGACTGAGTGGCACGCCGTTGCCCAGGTTACATGTATATGTTTACATGATTGTACATCGGCCCAAGTAGATCTGGAGACTGACCCCAAAGATCCCAAGCTACCCACACTATTCTTCTCGTATCTAGCACCAAAGCTACATACTCCATACATCCATCCATACATACTGATACTGAACAAACAATTTGCTTGCGCATTGATTGTATCTATCGCATATATCCTATCCCATCTCAACTCATCTCATCTCATTCTCAGGAAGAGCTCGCAACCCACAAAAGAGTACTTCCACAACCTATAACTATATCATCACTTATATCGCAAAGTCGACTCCGACTGGAAACGACAACACACTTCCACTAGCCCGGCGCTCTGTGCTTGCGCTGCGTGAGGTAAGTGATTGATAGAGAAGAGAAGTCGGTATCAAGTCAGGCAGGCAATTGACTTATCAATTGCTCTAGTTTCGGACCCAAAGGTTCCCAGCGACAACATCAACGACCGACAACAATTAAACTCCGGACTCCCCTTGCGACAAAATGCTGTCCAATCCATCAGGACTTCACGCTCGGCAAAAGCAGCATCGGCGTCAAAACTCGACACCGACTGCTTTCGAGGGTGTCAAGATCCCCAATCTGCCAACTACACAACGACAAACCGCACACCGTCGCGGCCTCAGCCTCGATATTCGAAGGCAACAAGTCACAACATCATCACCAACAACAGCAACAACAACAACAAGGCAGAAACATATGGTAAGTACGAATACTAACAGCACAGGATTAGCCAACTATCCGCAGCATAATGTACTGCGAGAAGCGCAGCAGCAACGCATACAAGCACGCCCGGGCACACAGAACCCTTACGCCAACTTGGCATCTAGTGGAAGCGAGAACTATCTCATGTCCCCTCATGGAACTCCTCAGACACAGCGATTCGACCCGTCCTGCTTTGACCAAAACTCACTTCCCTTTGACACTTACACCACAGACCTCAACGTGATGATGAGCAAAGGCCAACAAGCTGGCTACGGCGACAACTTGTCGGGAGGTAAGGAATTTGATCTTTTTAACAATGACAGTGCTCTTTCAACTCCATCCTTTATGAACTTCCCCTCCGAGGGGTCCTCCGCCCCAGGCTGGGCCTCTGAAGGTGACACCTCCAGTACAAGGAGGACCTCGCGGAGGATAAGCGGCGGCATCTTGGACCGCGTCAACAAGTTCGAGAACTTGGACTCGACAAGACCAGCAACCCCCCCGAGCCAGAACCAGAACCAGAACCAGAACCAGACCCTGGAACAGAACCACGGCCAGAACACACAAAGTCAGTCCTTCGACTGGACGATGCCGCTGCCCGCCACCACTAACCTGGAGAAAGGCTACTTTCCCCCTACACCCACCGAGACTCCCCAAGACCGATTGGTCAAGGACGAGACTGTGCCAAGTCGGTTCGCTGATGGCTATGATGAGTCTATGGAGGAGACAATCAAGCCCGTGAGGAACCGCGGAGGGAACCGAAGAGCTCAGACCATCTTCCAGGATATCAGACAACATTCTGACCAGGACATGTCTAGCCAAGGTCAAACCGACTCTACCCCCGAGTCATCCTTCCATGGAATGCCAATGTCGACCCCCGACTACATGAACATGAACAACTTCAACAATGAGTTCATGAAGATCGAGAACGGCTTCGGCCGTCAAGACATGCACAGTCTCGACGTCACCCCCAACACACCCCAGATGACACAGTTTATTGATCTCAGACCTTACCCCATGAGCGCTCAGTCCATCTCTGGTACCCCTTCACAAACACCTTCTCGTCGCCACTCTCCTCACCGCCGAACAGAATCTGTTGCTAGCATCGCAAGTGCTGCCAGCATTGCTAGCATCAACATTGAGGAGACCAAGACAGAGACCGGTGTCACTCAGGATGAGATTGCTCAGTTTATCAGCGGCCCTGATGCAGGCGACGGCAAGTGGACATGCACATACGAGGACTGTGGTAAGAAGTTTGGCCGCAAGGAGAACATCAAGTCTCACGTCCAAACTCACCTCAACGACCGTCAATATCAGTGTCCCACATGCAAGAAGTGCTTCGTCAGACAACACGACCTTAAGCGACATGCCAAGATTCACACTGGAATCAAGCCTTATCCCTGCGAATGTGGAAACAGTTTTGCTCGCCATGACGCTCTCACTCGACACCGTCAACGAGGCATGTGCATTGGCGCTTTCGACAATGTCGTACGCAAGGTCGTCAAGCGAGGCAGGCCCCCCAAGAAGAGTCGCCCTGATATCGACACCCGCATGGAGAAGTCTGCACGAACTCGCAAGAAGAACATGTCCATCAGCTCAATGTCGTCTTTCTCTGCATGCTCAGACAGCTCAGCTGTCACCTCTCCAGACCATTTCATGTTTGACGACAACATGATGGACATGGGAATGCCTTTGCAAAGCCAGAACCTTGCTGCTGTCTCTTCAGCACCCATGACCGGCCTCACTGCTGCAGCTCTCCAGGAGTATGCCTCTTCCCCTTCCGCTGTCAGCGCTCACTCTTATGTCTCCCCTGAAGCCATTATGGACGGCACTCCCATGCACGTTGCGTCTCCCGCCAAGAGCGCCGCAAGCCAGTACAACACACCTCCCGAGCTGTCACAGTCATCTTCCCCCCCTGCCACCCACTTCTTCGAGGTCGAACACAACAACTCGATCAACACTGATGACCTGACCGCCATCCCTGGTACATCCACTTATGTGACTTCGGCCACCATGGCTGCTACCCTTCCCCTGGGAATGAGCAGCACAGATGACATTCTGCTGCAGTTCGGCAACAATGGTCTTGTCCAACTAGACCGTGAACCCCACATGGTTGGCATGCCCAAATATGGGGATGATGAATTCGAAAACAGCCTATATGACAACGACGTCTTCTTTGGCAGCAACTAGTTTGTGCACCACGCATTAATGACTTTTGTTATTGTCTTGTCTTTTGCTCAAGCGAAAAAGTCTCTTCATAACTTAATCAGCGTTGGCGTACTTTACTCTTGTTTATACTTCACTTTGGATAATACTTGCCAGCTTGCGCCTTTGTTCTTCAGCAAGCAAAAATCAGCATGGCATTTCTATTGTTATTTTTTGTTTCTTTTTATTTTTTCACGACGCTCATGCTCACGCAGCCATGCATCGATCCATATGAAGCAAGTCATGTCTTGTCATGTACAACACGATACGGGAGATCAACAAGGTCACAAAAAGGCACGGGGTTTGGAATTTTCACACTTTGGGGGAGGTTTCCCTTCAACATCAGCATCAGGGTTTTGTTTTGGAATCAAACTTGGGAACAGGCGAATGGATATGGGGCTTTTTATGATTTGTTTTGGGAAATGGAAATTGATAGAAAGCAAAGGTCTCAACGCGGTTGGGTGTCGTACACCCCTTTTGGACCGCCTGGAGTTTTTATTGGGGTTGAGGCTTTTGCTTTTTTTGGTAGAAGGATTTACCAATGGGATATTCATTGATGATTACTACTTTGTGCTGATGATGTGTGAACTGTAATGTAAACTGGCCATTAATAGTGTGTAACTGATAATCGATGTATAGGTATGGAGGTAAGCGTAGACTAGTTGGCAGTTTGCAACAGATCCATGGCAACATTAGGACGGTAATTAGATAGTACACACAATCCCTCATATTAATCTAATCTATCTCAGATATTTTTCCAACTCTGGATCTTTTAGTTGCAATCGATGCATCGACATTGATCAATTGGTAATTTCGTTTCTGCCATTTTCTTCTGTAAATATTAAGCAACCAGCGTCTCACCATTTCTCCACTTGCAGCCACCTATCCATCCATCACAGCTTGGCTCAAGCTTCCTAACATCAACAAAAACCTCTTCCCATCACATTCACATCATACCTTTTCTACTGAGGCATCACCGTATTGATAACAGGTAATCAGCTGTAGGACTATCTCCTCAACGCTGATTGACCATGTTAACGCCTACCATCGCCGTCAAAACCGGCTTTCTCTACGCTGCTGGGAATACCCCAGCAACCAGCTTGACCCGATGTGTTCCCCAAGGCCAAGACGTGGATATCCTGTCACTGGGATGTGGTGACTTGCGCAACATTCTTTATACGGCGTACCTGGAGAAAGGATTTCGTATGTTCTCACACAGCCGCTTTTTTCATCCAGTGACTGACTGAAGCAGCTCAGAGAAAGATTGACATTACCTGTTGTGATGTTGTAGAGAGCATCATTGGTGGGTGAATTCCCCTGCATCAAAGAGCTTCAAAACCGCTGACAAGATACAGCTCGCAATGCCTTCTTTTTGGTTTTTCTCCTTGACGAGGACTGCAAGCTTAGCAATGAACAGCTTTGGAATGTTTACTATCACCTTTATGTCGATGAAGAGACTGCTGCTGTTGTATTAGAAACCGCCACCAAGTTGCTCTCCATATCAAAGTCTCTGGCCGACTGGAACGCAAGTGACTTCGGCAATTCTATCAAATTCTGCGATGCCGACACTCTGTCAGATGTTCGACGTGTCTGGATGACTATAAAAAATGCAGCATCCAAGTGCCAGTCGGGCGACTACATGGAGACATTCCAGCAGAATGTTAAGCCGTCTAAGGACCACCACGAGGAGGTATTTGGCAAAGGAGGTGCCAACATCACCGCAATGCGTTCTGCGGCACCCCTATCTCTGCAAGCAGGACCGGAGCTTGTAGAAAAGTCTCAACAGTACTGGAAAGAAGGCACAGTCACTCCACGACAGACCACAGACAAGTCACCAAATCCACTTCTTGTTAGTCTACTCTCCGAGAACAGTCTTTTGCATTACGGCAGTGATCCGATCATGGGCTTCCACCTGGCCACCGCTTATGCTGCTCTCCTGGACGGATCTCCTCTTGAGCCTAAAGGTTCAGAACAAGACTTTGCTGCCTCGGCTGCCGCCAAAACACAATTCAATGAATGGATTTCTGCTTTCAAATCGCTGAAAAAAAATGTCGTTATCCGGTTTGCCGTTGCAGATGCGTTGAATCTTTGTCACGGCTTCCAGACCGCCCAAGCAACAGGAAAACCGGCCAATCTCTACCGACGAACCTGGGATTCACGACCACTGGTTTTGGACCCGAAGGAATATGGCAAGGGTGGCACAGGACCTTCGGCATTCGATATGATCGACACCTCGAACCTATGCGACCATATCGGAGCCCTCAATATCCTTATCGCCGCAGGACCTCTGCTCAAAGACGAGCCATGGGCTTCGTTGTTTACAGAACTGCTTCTAAAATCTGGGACGTCAAAGGACAATACTCTTGATGAATTCCTCTGTGGCCATGCACCCACCATTTCGTTGCTGCTTGGGTACAGTCCAGTGCAATACTGGACAAACGCCAAGGTTGAATCTCACGTTGACGAAATTCTGATTGGACTCATGAACCAAAAGGAAGGCGAGACGCAGACACGCAATCGCTTGGCGTGGAAGCGGAACACTCATTTTTCAAACCAAGGCAGCCATGGGAAGCTTCACATCGACTCTAAGCAGCTGATCAAATTGCTTTCGCCGCTCTACGACTATATGTTCGAAGCTGAGAACATATCAAAAGCCCAAAGTATGGACCAGAGGTCACACTCGTACGGTTGTTTTATTCGTGCAAGCTTCGCTGCTATGCTCAAGATCGTCATGACGCGAGTCGCAACGGAATGGCCAACCATGTGTTCAGCATTGATCGACTCTATTGCCCAAGAGCATCGCTTTCTGCTAGCCAGTAATGGTATGCAGGACTTGTGTCTCCAGCTCCATCTCCATGGTGTTAATACCGAGCCTTGGATCATACAGGAGAGCAGAAGCATCCCAGAACATGGAGGCTTCAATCGCTGGAAGTCACTTCCACCAGCAGTCGCAGTCACAGTAGTGATTCCCCGAAACGCCATTGCTCGACTGTACAAGCACAAGGAGAAGGCCTTTAAGAAAGCATCGCCACCACTTGTAGGATCAGTGCGGTCCAGCCATAATGCGACAGAAGCATGGCAAAACATGTTTGGTGATATCCAGATTGCTTTTGGTCATGTCGAAACTAAGAAAATGCCAGACGATGATGAATTTCAAGTCACCATCGAAAGAGACCGGGCTGGTTGGGACGGAGATTCGCCCCTTATTGCATCTTTCTATGTCCCTACTTCAACCCTACAGAATGAACCAAGGTCGGCCTTGGTAGGCCTTTGTGTCCCACCAACGGGACAGAACTCAATCATCTTTGGGCCTATCCTTGGAATGACCATGACCGTTTTTGAGACGCGAATCGACGACAGGTCAAACATATTCGTAACAAAGCACCTTCCCGGTCAAGACACCTATCCTGTCGTGTGCGCAGCTGTCAAGTCCCTTGACAATGCGGTGAATCAGGGCCAGGACGATAAGGCGACAAAGATGTTGCTTGATATACCACCATCCGAGTCTATCATAACCACGATCACAGGCCACTTGGACATCACCTCGAAAAAGGGAAAAGATCTGCTCAAGAACAAGGCCCCGATCGAGTTCCGCTTGCAAAACCCCTTTGTCGTTAACATTGTATTTGGCAAAGACGAGCTTATCTGTCCTCTCAAATTTCCAGTGCCTATCACCAAGGATGGAATAAAGTCACGAGTTGCTCGAACAACGGGTTACATCGAGTTGATAGCACCACTGGCAAAGCCAGCCGATTCTCCAGAATTGTTGGACTTCCTCTATCCCTCAGCAATCTCTTCATCTGGTGTCCCAGCAAGTATGAATATGCCGCATTTGAACCTTGATAATCTCCCAGTTCTTGATCTAGAGAATGAGGATAGGAATCGGTGGATGACGACCTTGACATCGCTAACATTCTCATCTCGAGAGAAGCATCTGCGTAATGTGCGTGACGAAAGTGGCATCTCGCATGATCCAGCAGTCAACTTCAAGGAATCAGTCTTCACCATGTTCATGATTTCTTCAGGCTTGCAGGGTGGTCAGACGGGCCTATTTGCCATCAACCACCCTAAACGAGGAGGTATTCATATGCTGGTATTTGTATCAGCTATCAGAATTGACGGAGACGCAGCCTCTGTCGTTCTTGATGCAGCTGTTATTCCCTTTACTATGGATCTTGTCACATCCGGCCGAATGGAGTCCTTCCTTCTCATTCTCAGGGAACTCGAGTGCGGCAGCGTCGACGTAGATGATGCAGAACTCAATCTCTGGAAGAAGTCTCTTCCTTCAATGGCAGAGCGCTGCCGCACCTGGTCCCACGGTAAGAAATGCGAGTACAAGAGGAAAGGAGCTACGATACCACTAAGTATCAAAGACGGCGAGCAAGTCTTGTGCTCGTGTGGAAACGGTCGTCTACCTGAAGATTTCGTTTCACTTCCAGAGTGGGCCAACGCAGCACCGAATGCAGTTCGAATCGCAATCAGCCCGACCTATGCAGTCCCGTTCAACGAGGAGGTCATCAACCCTGCCGAACTTCCTAGGACGGGAACCCGAGTCACTCGAGTCGAGCGATGTAGAAGTTGTGGAAAGCCCGAGAATGAAGAAGGAGTATCACTCAAGAAGTGTTCACGTTGCCAAAAGGTCAAATACTGTTCTGGGGATTGTCAGAAAAAGGATTGGAAGAAGCATCGAGCAGAGTGTAAATGAGTGGATCAAGTGGAAGAGCAATGCATCTATCGGTGTTGAGAGGAGAATTTTTTAGTGTTGGAGTAGATATCTAGCAACTGATTGATAGCTACTTCAGTAGAGGTGAAGCAAATCGATATTATTTCCATGATATTGAGGATTCGAATTATACACCTCAGACAGTGTCTTATAATCGGTATTTAGGCCCCCAGCTCTTTATTGGACCCTCACCGAGCCCCTCCATCGCCTCACCTCGTACACCGACTGGTCGACCCACACCGCCTTCCTTCACCCCTTGGAGGGCATGAGGGGCAGAAAAAATGTCCCAGCCTAGCCTGTCCGCTATTGCCTGTTGACCAGCTGGTGCAAGCTTGTGCGATTACGAAATCGCGAACCTCCAACACCAGCACCGCTTTTTCATAGCCTCGATTTTCTCGATCTCGACTATAGCCATCGTGCCAACAGCAGAGGTCTACAATCATGTCGGCTGCACAACTCCTCAACCCAAAGGCCGAGTCCCGAGTGCGTCGAAACAATAACCCCCCGCAGACAAGTGGCCTTGCAGCCTGCTAACCCCGTTGTCGCAGAGGAGGGGCGAAGCTCTTAAGGTCAATATCAGTGCTGGTGAAGGCCTACAGGATGTCCTCAAGTCCAACTTGGGCCCTCGAGGCACCATTAAGATGTAAGTTTCTTTCTTGGGCTTGAATGTTATTGCTTCAAACTAACCATTTATTAGGCTTGTTGACGGTGCGGGTCAGGTACGGTTACCTATCAAAATGCCCCTCGACGAACCCCCTAAACTGACCGATACCCTCAGATCAAGTTGACCAAGGATGGAAACGTTCTCCTCCGTGAGATGCAAATACAGAACCCCACTGCTGTTATGATTGCCCGAGCAGCGACCGCCCAGGACGACATTTGCGGTGACGGTACCACCTCAGTGGTTATGCTGGTCGGCGAGCTTCTCAAGCAGGCAGACCGTTACATCTCGGAAGGATTGCACCCTCGAATTATCACTGATGGTTTTGAGGTTGCCAAGGTTGAGGCCCTCAAGGTGAGTTCAATTCCGCAATGCTTTGGCATTTCGACTAAACGTTGCAGTTCCTCGACTCTTTCAAGCTCGCCAAGGAGGTTGACCGAGAACTCCTCCTCAGTGTCGCCCGAACCTCGCTCACCACCAAGCTCAACGCCACTTTGGCCCAGAAGCTTACTCCCGATATTGTCGATGCCGTTCTTGCCATTTACCAGGAGCCCGCAAAGCCCGATCTGCATATGGTTGAGATTATGAAGATGCAGCACCGAACAGCCGCTGACACTCGCTTGATCCGCGGATTGGCCCTCGATCACGGTGCTCGTCACCCCGATATGCCCAAGCGACTCGAGAACTGTTACATCCTTACCCTCAACGTCAGTCTTGAGTATGAGAAGACCGAGATTAACTCGAGCTTCTTTTACTCTAGCGCTGAGCAGCGTGATAAGCTTGTTGAGAGTGAGCGTCGCTTTGTCGATGCCAAGCTCAAGAAGATTGTCGATCTCAAGAAGGAGCTTTGCGGTAACGATGGAACAAAGAACTTTGTTGTCATCAACCAGAAGGGTATTGATCCCCTTTCTCTCGACGTCCTTGCCAAGAACGGCATTCTTGCTCTCCGACGAGCCAAGCGAAGAAACATGGAGCGACTTCAGCTTGTTTGTGGCGGTGTTGCTCAGAACAGTGTCGATGACTTGTCTGAGGAGGTTCTGGGCTGGGCTGGTCTCGTCTACGAGCAAACTCTGGGAGAGGAGAAGTTCACCTTCATTGAAGAGGTCAAGGACCCCAAATCAGTTACTCTTATGATCAAGGGCCCCAACGCCCACACTATTGCTCAGGTGACAGATGCCGTCCGAGACGGTCTTCGAAGTGTCTACAACATGATCGTCGACAAGTCTGTTGTTCCCGGAGCCGGCGCCTTCCAGGTTGCTTGTGCTTCTCACCTTAAGAGCGATGCCTTTGGCAAGACCGTCAAGGGTAAGGCTAAGTGGGGTGTTGAGGCTTTCGCCGATGCTCTTCTCATTATTCCCAAGACCTTGGCTGCCAACGCTGGTCTTGACATTCAGGATGCTCGTAAGTTCTTTCTTTCTAATCTAACAGACACGATGGCTAACTTGTCACAGTTGCGGATCTCCAAGACGAGTACGCTGACGGCAACGTCGTCGGTCTCAACCTTGAGACCGGTGAACCCATGGACCCTGAGCTGGAGGGTATCTTCGATTCTTACCGAGTTCTGCGAAATTGCATTGCTTCCAGCTCAAGCATTGCATCCAACCTGCTTCTATGTGACGAGTTGTTGAAGGCTCGACAGATGGGCAGAGCAGGTGGCCCTGGGCCTGGCATGGATGGACCTAGTGATCACATGTAGGAGATACCACGTTAAAATGAGGCTAGACAAAAGACTCTGGGACGTAATACACAATATTGCGATTTCAGTTTACGATTCATAAAGACTTATTGTGATATATTAATAATAATCCAAGAACTCATTTGTTAGGTAGTTGTAGTTGGGCTCTGATGGCAACGCTAAGCCCCGCATTCTCTTTGTCTTTGCAAGAGAAAAAAAATATTTACCCCACCATCATCATCCAGCACAACCCCCATCATTATCAGTATTATGGCTTCCTACGATTCTGATTCTTCCGACGGCGAGTTCGAGGAGACTAACGTTCTTCTCGGATATGCTACTAAAGATGCTGATGAAGACACTGTTAGCAAACTCGGTGGCCGCCCTGTAAGTTTTTGGCCTGTCCCGCACTTGACAAACTCATGGTTGCTAACACTGAAGTCAGGACTGGTTAGATAACAGTGCTCCCAGCGCAGCCTACGCACGATGCAAAGTCTGCAAGGACTTCATGGCTCTGATCCTTCAACTCAACGGCGAACTTCCCGAGCGATTTCCTGAGCATGAGCGACGACTTTATGTCTTTGCCTGTAGGCGACAGACCTGTCGGCGCAAAGAGGGCAGCATTCGTGCACTGAGAAGTGTACGAGTATGGAAAGAGGAGAAACCCAAGGAGGCCAAAGAGGAGAAGAAGGTCGAGGAAGAGAAGCCAAAGAATGACGGACCTGGACTGGGCGACACTTTATTCGGCTCAAAGGGTTTGGGAAGTGCCTCCAACGCAAACCCCTTCTCCAGCAATGCCAATCCTTTTAGCAGTTCCAGCTCGAGCAACCCCTTCAGCTCTGGATCTGCCAACCCTTTCTCTTCTTCTACCTCACAAACTGAGCCGGCCAAGCCTGCGTCTCCTGAGCCAGCAACCACCTCACTCACAAAGAGCTTTGCCGAGTCTCTCAATATCACAGATACCCCGGCGACACCACCTCCGCCTTCAGAGCCTTGGCCTGCAGAGGATGCCCAGGCGCAGCCTTACCCAACTTTGTACCTCGCCGATGCCGACTTTGAGACCCTGGATCCTACACCCACAAATGTTCCTGCCAACGCCCGTCTCGAAGACGCCGACGCCGCGGAGCCTTCAATCATCGACCGCGAAGCTTTTGAATCGTCTATGGATGCCACGTTCCAAAAGTTCGCCGATCGCCTAGCCCAGAACCCTGACCAAGTTATTCGATATGAGTTTGCAGGTACACCCCTGCTGTACTCAAAGAAGGATGCCGTTGGCGTGGCTGTTAATAAGGGCGCTATTCCCCGATGTCCTAACTGCACAGCGAGAAGAGTGTTTGAGGTGCAGTTGACACCAAATGCTATCGCGGAGCTTGAGGCAGATGACATGAGCCTGGAGGGCATGGAGTGGGGTACTATTATTGTTGGCGTGTGTGAGAAGGATTGCTCCCCTCGAGGAACACCACTTGGAGAGGTTGGATACCAGGAAGAATGGGCCGGCGTACAATGGGAAGAACTGTCCAAGGGTAACTAGATCATTTGGGCACATTGGAAAAAGAATTTAGAGGGACATCAAAAACACTGTAAGCAGCGGCCACATAATTTCGTGGTACACTTGAGCCAAATACGATATATCAACAAATCGCAAAGTTCTATGCATTTCTAGATCCTTGGATTGCTCTGGAATGACATGTCCGATTAAACGCCTAGATTTTTGTAATGCCCCGCCATGCTACCATGCGAGCCCTTCCTAACCCTTCCACATCATGAGTCGTCATGTCCGAATCCCATCGAATGGGGGGGAAGTGCGCAAAAAATCCCTTTTGATCCGCTAAAACTCTCAAAAAGCTTAAACAGTGTCCTCCCATGACCGTCGGAGCACCCTAGAGAACTGCTCGACATTGACGTCCTCGCGGATCTCAGCCTTCTTGGCCTCGTTGTCGGGGTTTGAGGGAACCTTGACGTTGCCGTCGGCCTCGACAGTCCAGCCGCAGACCTCAGTGACGAACTTCTTAGTGGCGTCCTCGTTGAGGCCGAGCCATGTCTCGAGGTGGCTGATCTGGATCTCACGGAAAGCCTGTGACACGAGGAGGGCGATGCGGTGACGGACAACCTCCTCAAAGTCGGGAATGTCGGCAATCAAATCGGCAACCATGTCGTCGTCGAGGTCGGCCCAGAAGCGGGAGTACTGAGCACCCTCAAGTTGACCGTTGAGAGATCGGAGCTTGGTGATGGCTTCGCCGAGGTCGCCAGTAACAGCAGCGGAGGGGTTGATGAGGTGAAGAGCGAGAGAGAACTGCGCGGAGGGGAACTGGGTCATGGTCTTGACCAGAATGTTGGTGATAACCTCATCCTTGATGCGGTCAGGGTTGAGCTGGTACCTGGAAGAGGGTTAGTCTCGAATTGAGAAGGTGAAAAACAAAGTAAGTCAAGGTATTGGGCATGTCAGTTGCACTAATAGTTGACTTCAGGTGCGGCCAAGTTGAGAACAACCCGCCGACACTAGTCAGGTAATAGGAAACGTTGACAAACGGTCATCACATGGAGCCCGGATTTTGGAGGACGCTCTGAAGCAACAAAAAGCATTACACTCACAGCTTCAGTAGTGTTCGGTTGGCATTGCAGTCAGTGAACTTCTGCTCGCATTGGTCCTGGAGGTAGGTCTCGAGAGCGCCGACAGCCTCAGGGTTATATCGCTCAAGTCCGTTGATGATGGACGAGATCTCTTGGGGTCTCTCTGGCGGGTCTTCTCCGTTCATGGTGGCGGTATATAGAAGGGGAGGGGTCGTTATGAGG
>JABFFG010000334.1:0-20239 GCA_013623685.1 Fusarium transvaalense
GGAGGAGGAGGAGGATCCGTCGGTAGGCTGCTGGCCTCGTCGATGCGATGCAAGGCGATGCGAGGCGATGCGATGCAGTTTCTGCAAGGGCAGCGGCTGGCTGCGTCTGCTCTACCAATCGCAGACACATTGTAGCGTGCTAAAGCAGTTGATTGTGCATTGTTCTGCACGCAGCTTCTCACCGTATCCGCGTGCTTGTGTCCCCACAGCATGCATTGCATTTGCAGCACTTGAATCGTTGATGGCCTCTGATAACTCATCGTCGTCGTCATAATCATGAACGACGTATCCGTATAAAATTCTGTACATACATACAGCAACCGGTGGGTGGCAGCAGAAGTGGGTGGAATAGGGGGCAATGGATTAAGTCCCTGAATGTTGTAATTTGCCAACCAGGGCAGGGTCACTGGTCTTTGTTGAACGAACACCGGTTACCTACTAACTAAGCTTCTGAGCTACGGGTCACCGACAGCAACAGTGATTAANNCTACAGCTACAGCTACAGCTACAGTCCCTCAGGATAATCTAAAGTTATTCTGCGCTTCTTTTTAAGCTACTGAGACGGTATCCTCTCAGCCTCTCTGTATGGCTGATAGAATAAATTAGCCCGTTCTTCATTACCCCATTCTGCCCATCGTCTTACTCGCCAAGGTAAGAGAATCGATTGCGGGACGCCGCCCCGAAAGTCGCCGGCCGTAACCCCGGCCATTTCGGTCGAGCCAGCCATGTAAATGAGGCCGACCATTTGATTATTTAAATTATTTATTGTTGTTATTATTATTATTGTGGTGGTCTCTCCATCTTTTGTTTATTACCGTTACCGCTTGGCCTGGGTAACCCAGATATTATTCCACAACTTATAAGCCAGAAAAGACAACGCACGAGACTCGCCAAGGAATCATGACTTTTTACTCCGATATTACACATTGTACGAACGGTTGAGCAGTCATTTTTTTAACAGTTCACGTCCCTTACTCAATTGTCGTTGTCCCTGGCCCAAGCGCCACACCCTCAAAGACTGAGGTGTCAGCCTGTAACACAATTCCATCAGCAACACAGAACATGGAAACGACTATCTCGACTCGTCACTAAAAAATGGTGATATCGTACTGAACAGAACAGACTAATCACAAGGAATGCATTATCTGTAATACTGTGCTGACAGGTACGGTACACTCTCCCACACACCTTGACTTGATCCTATGCAGATCGAATCCTCTGCCCCTTGAACTCTGCAGCTCTAGGCCTAGGGACCCCCATCCCTGGGCCCTGGCAACTGGGGAATCGAATGGAGTGTGGTGAGCTTCTCAAGGCCAAGCTCCGATGCTCTTAATCTTAGACGGTTTAGTTCCGAGTCTCAGGCGCAGGTCCAGGATCAAGGGCCTTAGAGAGCGATCCTCGCCTTTATTCCCTTTCGCTAAATCCTCCGTCTCGTCTCAGATGTTATGTACATAGACGCTATTATAACAAATTGATTGTCGTTGAAACTAAGTCTTGAGAATAAAATAGTAACCGGCTTACGAAAAGCAAGGTCTACAAAACTTTAACAGTGGGCAACTGCTATTCGATGGTTTACGAGCCTAGATTTAACCTACACATCTAGGTACTCAGCACCACAAACGGGTCTAAATGTTTGGATTCAGCTCACAGAATACAAGTCTCACAAGATCTGTTGGTGGTTTTGTTCTTGTCAATCTCATACACATCTATTGCATATTAAACGTCGCAATAGCTGTCCGATTTAGTAAGGTGAGCGATAGCTCGATCCAGCACGTTGTGCTACTGTAGCGTTGGTGCGTTTGAGGCTGTTAAAGATGTGACGGCGTGTCGATGAGATCAATGCCGAGTGGGGTTTGGTTACATGTTGATGCATCGATGGCGAGCAAGATAACTCGTTAGGTACAATGACCGTGATGCAGTAGCCATTATCCCGTGATGCTATCTCCGGATCCAGTGTGTAGATGCTATTACTTTGCGCCGAGATATAATATCCAAATGTATGATATCAGCCTGAAGGGGGTGTTTCATTTTGATAGACTTGGCAAGGTACGAGATACCGGCCCCATGTACAGTCAAAGCCATTTTACTACGTATCATAATCAGATTCCAACAAGGTAAGGTAAGTAAACACAGAGCAGGTTCACCATGCCATGGAATTCAAGCATTGATGCAGTACATAGCTTCAGTTGCTTGCTTACAACCTGGAGGTGGGGGTTTGATCTACAATCTGGAACCGGTGTTTGAGAGGCTGGTCACTCACGATCCAAATCAAAACAAATAGACCAATCACACAATCAACTTACAACACAAGATAAACCACCCGTACCCTGGTCTGCTGCTGTCAAGTACGTATAAATCAATAGCCGAAATCATGTCCTTTTGGATGGTGCATGTCCTTCGGTAGAATAAACGAGTTAGTTCGGTACGTACACACAGGATAAAAACCTATATCGCCAAAATTTAAGTTGCTTGTCGAAATGAGGAAAACTACCAGCCGTTCGATGACAGTAATTTGCGATTCTCTTTCAGCTTTTCCTAAGCCACGGTATGGTTTCGTTAGTAGTATTCTTATCCTTGAATAGTGCCAGAGAATAGTAAGCATATACCTTGAGAGAAAAAAGGTGAAGCATCGTCCTCTAGAGAATGATCAGAATTGAATTATAGCCATAGCCACGTCGCGCATCGCACTCAAGTGTCAACCACAATCTCCGCATGGCTTCCCAAAGGTACCTCAGACCGAGAGGCGAACCTGCCCGCGAGACCCTGTTATTTCTGATGCCTGTACTGCGAGCGCCGATTGGCGCTGTACCCTCACGGGTAGACACGTCCTTTCACTTCGTAAAGCGAGCGACTGCTGTGTGCCACCGGCCCCGAAGGAACCAGGTGTGCGGTTGGAGAGATGCTCCGAATTTCTCACATGCGTATTGAGTGACATCTTACCCAGTGACCAAGATGTCTGTTTGTAGCATGGAAGCGCGACGTTGAAGAGGACGATGCTTGAAGAAGAAAGGGAATCCATCTACAACATGCGGCTCGAATTTTAGCTTATAGGAAGGTGGGGTTGGGGTCCTGTCAAAGCTGCAGATATATGCACGTGACTGGGTATGCTGCAGGAGCCAGCACCTACCTAGGTAGGTACCTAGGTACTGAAGACCAAACATCGTGAAGCTTCATCGTCAACATGGATACAGTTAAAAAAGGAACTCACCAACGTCCTTGATCACTGTGTGGACATCCCACGATTACCATGAGCTACGACAATTCGATCCTTTCGGCCGAAAAGGACATGATGCCTGTCGGAGAACCTGGCCTAATGCAACCACAAGCCAAAATCATCTATCCCTTCACTGGGCTCTACTCTGTAGTCAGTCTCTCAGTGGCTTCTAGAACGAAGCTGGAGATGACGTCTTCTTTCCGCCTGTACCCGTCTCCACTGTCTGTGGTCCACTCGAACATGTCTTTAGTGCTTCTCTAGCAACAGCCCCCTTTTCGGCAGATTACTCTCTTGTCTAGCTTAACGCGCCAAGGCAGCCCATCACGACATATTTCCAATCTCCTTTCGTCAAGGTCTGGCATCTCGCTCTGGTCTCGTCGCCGACCATGTCACGAGCTTTGCTATCGTCGCTAACGACATGCCCAAGACACCGCTTGGCTCCACCTCCGCCATAGTTCATTACCCCTGCGCCCTGGTCTTCAACGCACCCCAGGTTCCTTCTGGGAAAGACGTCCTCGAGTCAGCTTCCCAATTCAGCGTGCCATTTCACGAAAAGCAATTCGTTCCTAGGTAGATAGCCACGCGGACGTATCCCAATTGTGGCGATATACCATGTAACAGAAACGATACTGTACAGTACAATAGCCCCTCTCTCTACTTGACGTCGCATGATTTAATGTCTCGAGTATCAAAGTTCTCCAGATTGATACCACGTTACGGCCACTCAAGTTTTACTGAGGAAATGAGACTAGACCCCGCTCAAATGTCTTATCTCGGTTACTTCAAGCTGGCCAGCCCTAAAGTCCAGAAGGTATCCGTATGATGATGTGACAGAAACAACCCAGCCACAATACCTCTTGCCTTGTACGCGGGCACACAACAGGACACAATGTTTTATGTGTTGGCATCAGCTACTGAATCTCAGACAATGTGTGTTCGACTTCACTTGTACAATGGTCAACTTTTGAATATAGTAAGTATGACTCGTGATGAACTTTCATGGGGGTGGGTGATTTTGCGTCTAATATCAACAATGCAATATCCGTGTCCCCAAGCACTAACTATAACAACGATGCTGCATATCAAACAGAATGCGCCGCGATCGACAACGCTATTTGTCTTGTGCCGTTGAATCACCGAATGTTTCGAGACCGTGCGCTAGTATCAGACTGCATGTAACTCCGAATACTCTATAACAGATGTCTACATATATCCAGGGATATCAATCAAACACGCCGCCTAACCAATAGCGGCCATGACCGCCTCAACGAATGCAACGCAACTGTGGGTGAACCGTTGAAGTTGCTATCACACTCCATCAACAACAATCTACTGGTTTGGAAAGCATGACCACCCACGACTTTCAAGGTTTCTGAGCAACTTGCTCTGCTGTATCCTTGTCCGCATCTTCAGTCGCCCGCTTCTTGATTTGCTTTGGGTCTTCTTCCGTATCACTTTCGGCGGTGACTCGCATGCCCTGGATACCAGCTTCCACTTCCTCGACGAGACTCTCGAGATAGTCCAAGTCCCTTTTGTCCGGGTCAGTACAACATATCGAACAGCTTGGCGTTATCTCCCTTCTTACCTTCCAACAAGAGTTACTGTGTTGTTTTCCTTACCCCAGCGAGGGTAACTTCCCACCTTGACGCCCTTGGGCTCAACTTTGGCCGCCAAGGTTGTGAGGAATTCGGCAACGCCACTCTCGGGAAGGGGAGTAGAGAACAGAACTCTGTGCGTGCCTTTACCCTCAGGGTCAGTAAGTCGGGGTAGAACGTGAGGCTTCAGTCCTTCGAGGAGTCTCTGGACTGTTACTGGTTAGCACATGACAGGTACAACCACGGGCACAGCCTACAGAGTCTGGGAACGCCTGGAAGGACATGGATATTTCCATTCACAACTGCCACGGGAACCCAGAGATCTTCTTGGGGGAAGAGAGCTTGTTTCTTGAGATCCCTAGATTCGTCCGTTGGCAGCTCTGCCATGCGAAGCTTGGCCCGCCTGGCAGGCGAATCCACTTCCCAATCGAACTTGGGTTGGTTTGGGTGAGGCTTTGATAGAAGCTTCATCTTTTCAAAAGTCTCCTGGTGGAGCTTGAGAGGTAGGTTGAAGGCCTTGGCAATAGATTGATAGGTAATGTCGTCGTGTCTGACATGTTAGTAAATACAAGACTCAAGCATGTGCGTTCTTACGTAGGCCCGATTCCACCACTGGTTTATGTTAGCCATCTAATATGCTAAAGTTATTTCTTCAAAACTTGCCTTGTGACAACAAAATCGTAGCCGTCACTCATTCTCCGGACTGCCTCGACAATCTCACTTTCATCATCCGCAATGACCTCGATTCGTTTGAGACTCTACAATTGTTAGAGCAGCACACAAGACTCGGTGCCCATGCTTACAATTCCGAGGTTGAAGCACCATTTGGCAAGGTAAGCAGAGTTGGTCTATCATGTCAATACTGGTTCTGTACCCTATACTAGAACACTCACATCAACCGTCTGAGTCCATTATGTCAGTATACTTAAGGTGCTAGAGCGATATTTCCAAGATGCTATACCTTTCCACCTAGGACTTCATCCCCAATGATCAGGCAGGCTGCTGTAGAAATAGTGCGCGAGTTGCGCTCATCTGCCGATACAGGAGCCATGGTTCGTCCAAAGGCAAATCGTCTGGTGTTGTTTGCGACGGGAACTGAGAGATGGCGAGTGATCTGAGAGATGCGTGAGAACATGGATGCCAAGGGCAAGTGTAATGATATGAGAGGCTGAGAACCGAGTGATAGTTAAGGTAGCAGGGTTAAGTCTGCAAGTCACTCCATTAAACCAATGTTGTCTGAGTTGTCTAGACTATATGGAGCTCAACAGAGCTGTAGATGACGTTGACTCGCTAGGTGATGGCGGGACAATGTGGGGGCTCCCTAGGATACCCTTTGGCGGGGCTTTTGCTTCACCAACTCCCATGGATTGCCTGATGCTTTAATTTAGTACTTTGACATCCATCACAGCTTTGATACAGCTACAAAGAAGCTTTCACTCGTTGTAAGAGCTAACAGACAAACAATCAAGAATGGTAAATTCGTCCACGCAGTCTTTCAGCATCCTGGATTCACCCGCTAACACTACATGCTCAGGCATCCGAATCGCGACTGTATACCTTTTCTGGAGAGTCCAAGGACCATCTCCGCAAGTTTCGCCTTACTACTTCCCGAGCCAAGGGACCTCAAGCTGTTATTTGTATGTACGTCTCTTCTTGATGCGACTTCACTGTCCATGCTGCCTTGAGCTCCCACTGATATTCTTTCCTCTAGACATGATCGATAAGAACACCTACGAGATCCGGCAAGACGAAGATAAGACCGTTTATACATCTCTCGAAGAGATTGGTGATGACCTGCCAGACCATGCACCCCGCTTCATCCTCTTGAGCTATCCCCTCACCATGGTACGTTCGATCGATATCTTACTAAAGGTGTGCAGCACTAACAACCATGCAGGGTGACGGACGGCTATCTGTACCATATGTACTCCTCTTCTACCTCCCCGTTACATGCAATGCCGAGATCAGAATGCTTTATGCCGGCGCCAAGGAGTTGATGCGCAACACTGCCGAGGTTGGACGAATTATCGATATTGAGACAGCAGAAGACCTGGAGGAGATTCCTGACAAGCTCAAGTCGGAGTAGTCAAACGAAACATATGAACAGGGAAATACGGTGTGGCAACAAAATCCATATATCATTATATACATAAAAGCGTAAGGTTGATAAGTCTGACTACTCGTCCGGCAGCACATCTTGGGAATTCAATCCCAATTGCATCGCAACGTTCTTAACTACTCCTTGAAACGCAATGCATGCTGGACTATCTGGGAACGAGTCAAAATAACTCTCTCCGTAATCACACGCCATCCTGATTCTGGGGTCCAAAGGCACTGATCCCAAGAAGGGAATGCCCATCTCCTCAGCCAAAGCACGTCCACCTCCTGTACTAGCCTTGAAGATCTGGCTCTCGTTGGAACATTTGGGACAGACGAAGCCACTCATGTTCTCTGCAAGGCCTAATATCTTGATACCAGCCTTGCGGCAGAAATCAATTTCCTTTCGTACGTCCAGAAGCGAGACTTCTTGTGGTGTTGTAACCATGACAGCGCCATCGATTCCGCTTCCCTTCAGGAACGAGTTCACACTGAGATGCTCATCACTTGTACCTGGAGGGGTGTCGACAAGCAAAAAGTCAAGGTCACCCCATTCCACATCCTTGAGGAACTGCTTGATGAGACCGTTCTTCTTGGGGCCTCGCCAAATGACGGCGTCGTCCCGGTTTGGTAGTAGAAACTGAATGCTCATAACAGCAAGGTTATCCATAACCCAGATAGGCGACCATCCAGTACCGCTGACATGGACCGTCTCTCCCTCAACGCCCATCATTTTGGGGATACTGGGTCCGCAGATGTCAGTATCCATGATGCCTACGGTGCTGTCCGGATTTGTCGCAAAGGCGTGGGCTAGCAATGAGGTAAATGTGCTCTTGCCCACACCACCCTTTCCACTGAGCACCAGGATCTTGTGCTTGACATTCTCCAAGCGCGCAGAGATGACTGGAATATCAGGATCCGGTCCCTTTGGCGCTGAAGCACAAATGGCCTGGTTCGGACATCCGGCGCATGAGTCCGCTTTACCGGCCTGTTGTGAATCGGGGCCGACGCAGTTTTGAGGTTCTGGCGCAACAAGTTGTGGTTTCTGCTTGATTGGGTTGGCGAAAACGTCATCGACAGGCTCCGGCGTTTCAAGAGACGGTGCCATGGCTGTTGTGGTATGAAGGCACTGTGAAGTTGTGGTAGTGTATGAGTGATGGTGAATCGGAGGTGGCGAGCGAGAAGCCGAAGCTTAATAATGCTCGTTGAATAATTTGCGAACAATGCGTTATTAGACGGCAAGAATAATAGATAATACAGAGAAAAATCAAACAGCAGCAAATTTGTTCAGACAAAATTGCGGCTCAAGTATGAAAAGTAAACAAAGATAAAATTGAATAAAGGTCGGGTTGTTGATAAAGATAGATGATGGTTGTTTCTAGGGTAAGTGCTAAGTCTGTTGATTCGTTGCTTAGCAAGCGTCGGGCGATAGACTGCCGGTAACGTTTGGCCGCAGATGGAGTGACGGATTCTCAAAAATTCACAGGAGGACTTGAAAGGACTACAGAACTTTCTACTATTACTATGATTCTATTGTTTAGTACTTGTAATGATCTAAAAGGTTGACAGTTGTATTCTGCTGTAATGTGACACCAACGATCTGAAGCGTAAAGTAGGATATACTTGATCTCGAAAGATGGTTCAAATGTACAAAATGAAAATAATAGGAAACAACATTCAATATTTACCACCATCTCTCTAAAGTCTCATTAATTCTCAAATTCGCCATTGAGAGCAGTATTAAGGATCTTGAATGAAAGAAGCTGTAAAGCCCGCCGGACATCGGACCAGTTTGGCACCGATCTAGCTGTAAAAAAAAACTGACGGTGGCGGGGTATTATGCACTCATCGGGCTGAGATAAGATAAGCTGGACCCCGCGAAGATTTTATTCTGAACTGACTTTCAGGCACACTGCACAGCGATCATCACGAATTTCCCGAATCTTATACCCAAAATGTCGCCTTCTGCTGATACAACAGAAATCTCCAACTCAGCCGATTCTACGGTTCTGAGTTTGAAGAAGTCCCTCTGCTCTGAGGATTCACCACTACCTATCCGTTTCCGTGCCCTCTTCTCTTTGAAGCACGTTGCGACCACCGCAGATGACGATGCTACAAGGGTCGCCGCCATCGAGGCCATCGCCGCTGGCTTCGCTTCGCCCTCGGCTTTGCTGAAGCACGAACTCGCATACTGTTTGGGTCAAACCGGCAACACTGCCGCCGTCAAGCCTCTGCGACAGGTTCTCTCCGATCTCAAGGAGGACCCCATGTGCCGTCACGAAGCCGCTGAAGCCCTCGGTGCCCTAGGCTGGGCAGACAACTTGGATATCCTCCGCGAATACCGTGACCGCAAGGAGGAGGACGTTAGCATTGTTGAGACATGCGAGATTGCCATTGAGCGCATTGAGTGGGAGAACTCAGCAGAGCGACAAAAGGAGAAGTTGCGCCCTAGGTTGGTAAAATCATATCTTGGGTTGCCCCTAATTAACATTGTGCTCTAGTGACTTTGCCTCTATCGATCCCGCGCCCCCAATGCCCGAATCTGAGAAGGAAGTCGAGGTTGAGGAGCTTGGCCGAAAGCTCATGGACACAAGCCTGCCTCTTTTCCTCCGTTACCGCGCTATGTTCGCCCTTCGAGATCTCGCCTCTCCTCCTGACCTGCCGACTGCTGTTCCTGCCGTCCTCGCCCTTGCCAAGGGATTGGCCGATTCGTCCGCCCTATTCCGTCACGAGATTGCTTTTGTTTTCGGCCAGCTATCGCATCCTGCGTCCATTCCCGCTCTTACTGAGGCGCTGAGTAACACCGAAGAGGCCAGCATGGTTCGTCACGAGGCGGCCGAGGCACTTGGAAGTTTGGGTGAAGAAGATGGCGTTGAAGATACCCTGAGAAAGTTCCTACATGACAAGGAGAAGGTTGTTCGAGAGAGTTGCATTGTTGCGCTGGATATCGCTGAGTATGAGAAGGGTGGAGAGGCTGAGTATGCTTTGATTCCCGAGTCTGCAGGAGCTGCTGCATGATTATGAATGCGCTCGCATCGTCGAGTATTACGTCTAGTTGTTTTCGTTCCACCTAAAAGTACAATGTTAGGAGTATATCAATAGAAAGATCCCGGGATTCATACGAGTTACCACATTCGCAGCTGTAGATGACTGTTGAGCCTTCATCTGCACTGCGCAGTTGAACGGTAGTATACTTGACCTCCTCACGGCCACACTTGGGGCATGTCTCTTGTGCGGTGCTGTCGGTTTGCAACTGGTGCTTCTCGACGGCTTGGACGCTTGACTGCAGCTTCTGTCTTAGAAAAGAAGGAAAATCGGAGGGCTTCGTTTGTGCGACGGTGACTTTGGAGCCGGTATCTGTGCAAAGTATTAAAACATGTCGCCATCCACCATCCTAAAAAACAAACCAACCTCGATTTTCGGCGCCACAGCATTCGCAGCGCAAAACATTTCGTTGCGTACCTTTTGTCGCGGGCAAAAGATTACCGCAGTCGGTACAAAAGACAAGAGTTCCAATTGCAGCCATTATGTGCAAGTGCGGTAGAGTGAGATCGGGGAGAGTTGTAGAAGTTGTTTTACCAGGACGATGCGCGAGGTGATGAAATAAATTCAGAGACAAAAATTTGGCCAGGCCATCATAGGTCTAAATCAGAGTGCTAACATCCATCCATGCCCAGTATGCCAGGGTCTTCCGGAAAAAACAGCGAGGCCAGAGTGGAGCCAGGTGGAACAAACGCTGACTGGCAGGTGCCTGACGCACGGGCCATCATGTCAATCGAACACACCCAAGGAAAGCGCAAGCTCACGAGGCTGACCGTGTTGGTCTCAAAGCTTTGCGGAAGGTAGGCTTCGACCTCGCCGTTCACATTCATTCATTTACCTTCTTACCCTCTCAAAGTTGGCAAACAATGCTTGCTTAGCTGCGATCAATTCACAACTTTCTTTCCTTTTGCCTTCATACAAAACACTATCCACACGCATCCCACGAGAGCGACACGCTCATAGCGTGTCTATTGATCCGCACTGAAGCCCGTTCACTATTTGCGACCTTCCGATGCGCCATCATCCGTTCGCTCTTTCCTCCTGAACCAAGCTCTGTGATGGCTTGCTTTCCCGCATGGGATAATGAACAACATGTATCCCAATAATCATGGTGGTCCCTCAAATGGGCTGCTCGCTCAACCGGGGACTGGCAATATTAATCCTGCAATTACTCCCTCTCGCCCCTTGACGCTGCAGGAGTCTCTGCCCTTCTCACCACAGACTTCGACGGCTCCTTTGGTTCCTGGTTAGCTATTACGACTTTCCGATATATTCTTTCGCTGACCTTGATTATTAGATCTTATCCCCGACCCCGTTCTAGGTTCTGGCTGTCCTGCACCTCCTCTGAGCGATTCGTTCTCAGCGCAACAGTTCAGCAATTTGAACAAAGAAGCTGCCGCTGCTTACCCCCAGATGCCGCGCAACTTCAAACAAGCCGTCGATTATACCGTCCAGGACATCAAACCTGGCCAGCGAACGCACTAGTACGATATTGATTCTTGCTTCTTAACATTGACAACATTCTGACCGACTAACAGCAAGTTTACACCCATTTCGAGAACCGTCGCATCTCCGCCCACTGGTAAGAGCCTGATGGAAGGCTTGTCGCCGGTCACAAGAAGCATCCTTGACAAAGTGGGAGGCTACTTCAAGACGACAAAGCCTGGTGCTCCCGAGACGAAACAGCTAAATGGCCAAGCTGGAGGCCACTCGACTCCTAAGCAACGCTCGTCCTCGATCAATTCTCCGAACCCACCGCAATCGCACGCCTTGCCAGCCCATAACTCCCAGGCACACAAATCGAACTCTGTTAGGATTGAAGTCGTTGTACCATCTAAGAGGCAATTTGACCCATCTACATATGTTGATGTAAGGGACGTGCCGCACGATGACTCTTCAGTTGCCGCTGCGCAACAAGTGCAAAAGCAACGCCAGCAGCAACACACTCAGCCACTATCCCAGCTTCCAACGCCTGCCACCCAGCCTTCTGGACAGAGCCACATGGAAACAAACCAGAATGGCACGATCCGAATCGAACTTCCCCGTGCGAATATCAATCGCGAAGAATATATCGAAGTTGAAGAGAAGCCTGAGGATCTGCATCACCTCTCGGTTCGAAAACAGAGCCAACAAGGGTACCCTGATAGTCAAGATCTTATTGGACAGAGCCTCGACCAGCGCCAACGGAGTGAGGCAGCTCTCCACGCACTCGACAAGCTCGTGCGCAATGTCTTCAGCTCAGTGGGACGAGCGCTAGGAGGAGAGCAAGGGCACGATGAAGTCGTTGCCATGACGCCAGATCAAGAGGTTGCTATGACCGCCTCTTCGCAACAGAAAATGCATGGCGCGATTCAGAAGACGATTACTCTCAAGTGTTTTGACCAAGTCCCTGTAGATCACCTGGTTCAGATATTGAAGCTGAGTGATGCAAGCTTGAAACAGGTCGAAAATTTGGAGCTAAGGGTTGACGAGACTTGGAATGAGGAGGCTGTCGATGCATGGGTACAGCAGCTTTCCGAGGCGGAGACTATATTGAAGTCGGCTCGTACCTGTCTTCGTATTCTTTCGGGCGGCCGAGAGGATAAGCAGCTTTATTCCGAAACCATTATCCAGAGGAGCGTAGATATCTTCAGAAAAGTCACTGAGGATATCGTCATGCCTCTTGTGGAACTTCGGCCCTCTGGACCTGCGTCAGGCGTTTTCAAGGCTCTCTCAAAAAGCAAGAAGCCTATCACATCGGTGTTTCTTTGCTGCCAGAAGTTGTTTGCGTTACTGGCTGAGCTAGTCACCAAGATTGAGCTCTCGGAGACTGTGATCAACTCACTCGAATACACCGCGTCTCGGCTAATCTTTATGGAAAATGCCTATTTCGAAAAGGACTCTGTCGTAGGAGTTCAAAAGTTCGATGGGCTCCGTTCTGTTGCAATGGATATGCTGTCCCAAATATTCTTGATCAAGCCTGAGCAGCGCCAGGGTATTATCGATGAAATTCTCACCTCACTCGAAAAGCTGCCCGTGGGCAAGCAAAGCGCTCGCCAATTCAAACTTTCTGACGGAGGAAGTATCCAGCCCGTTTCTGCTCTGATAATGAGGCTAGTTCAAGCCAGCTCCGGGCGAGTGGACGACAACAAGAATCGCGATCGCCATAAGCTGCTGCGAAACATTGATGGCGAACAGGCAGGTTCTGATGACGACGACAATGCACCCTCAGGCGTTAAACAGTTTGTTTCCTCTATTAAGAGTGAGGTCCAAGGTGCCAAACAGCATAGTGTTGCTGTTCGGGATCTCGAAATTTCTGTCGCTCCCCTCACCGATGCGGCACAGCGCAATGCATCATATGTCATAAGCTTCATCGTCAAGCGTGCCATCGGTTCCACGAAAACAGGCGACACTCCCTATCGAAATTTGCTTGATCTCTTTGTCGAGGACTTTACCACTTGCCTTGACTCACCAGATTGGCCGTCTGCTGAGCTTCTCCTTCGCTTATTGATGGTAATGATGGTGCAACTTTTCGAAGCCCCGAAGACTGCCGCTCCGGCGAAGAACATGGCCCTGGAGCTGCTCGGTGGTTTGAGTGCTGCCATCTCTCGTCTCCGGTCCCATGTCCAAAGACTTACGAGCTCATCAGAAGGCAATGAAGCTGATGATTTGTCAAAATACCTTGCCGACTTGGCCAATCAAGCACTAGAACACAAGATCCGGGTGGAACAGCTTGTAGCTTGGGCTGGCCCTTACAGAGTCGTCCTGGAGCATGTACAAAACAGGAGTAATGAAGATCCTCACTTGTCAAGTGCGATCTCGTTTTTAGTTGCGGGTTGGGCATCCCAGGTCCATACTGGCTACGATTCCTACAACGACGGGGAGGAGGAGCGAGACGAGGAATTGGGACGTCTGGCTTATCGCCTAAGAATGATGGTTGAAGATCGTACGTGGCTTGTCAACGAGTACACCTTCAAAACTGTCTCCACGAACCAGGCTAAGCTCTCTTACTCAATCCTCTTGTTGCGTTCACCTCTATGCGAAGCTTTCGGCAAAATACTGAATATTCTGCTTGGTTCGATGGCTAGTGATCAAGCTACTGTCAGAAGCAGGAGTCTCAAGAGTGTTAACCAGGTCTTGGAGACAGATCCCTCGATCTTGGATGGCGACTCGACTGTCATTGACCTGATATTGGACTGCGCAGGTGATTCCTCTATACAAGTGCGAGACTCTGCCCTTGGCCTCTTGGGCAATTGCATGATGATGCGTCCTGAACTGGAGACCACACTGACACCATTGATCGTCGATCGATTCCAGGACAATGGTCTTGGTGTTAGGAAGCGTGCAATGAAACTCACTCGCGATATTTATCTCCGGAACACCAAGGAGGAATTGCGCATCATGATATCGAACGGATTATTACGCCGAGTACAGGATCCTGACGACAGCGTCCGCGACCTAGCCCGCCAGATGATTGAGGAGATTTGGTTCGCACCATTTTACCAAGACGAGGGGACCGCTGTGTATCAGACGTCGCTTAATAACCATGTGTCACTTGTCATTCAGACTGTCAAAAAAGGAGCGGTCACTGAAATGCTTGACAAGGTGTTCCGCTCCATTCTGAAGCCGAAAGACAAATCTTTGAGTGGACCTTTTACTGTCTGCACTAAGCTTGTCGCCAACATGTTTGGATTGATCGATAATCTTGACCCCGAAGAATCTACCGTTCCGTCTGGGCGCGATGCGCTGCAAGTGCTTACAATCTTTGCAAACGCGGAGCCCAAGCTGTTCAACTTTGAACAAATTCGGCTGCTGTTGCCACATCTGGCAAACTTCTCGAAGCCTGAGGAATTGGTTGCCTTTAGACATGTGACTATCATCTATCGTCGGGTCTTGCCTACTTTGACCAGCGTTCATACTGAGTTCCTGTCAGAAGTGCGCACGTACCTACTCAAAGCGCTCTCCAAGATCAGTCAGCGAAACCCCCTAGATGATTTGGTAGCCTGCACCCAGGTGGTATGTGGGCTGCTCAACGTTTACACTCCACTAATTGGCGGCTTGCTATCCAGTTTGTTGAAGATCGATCAGATACAGGCCAAACCCATCGACCAGACATCCATCACACTGATTTATGGGTACAGTCTGCTGATTGGCATGATTGCAAAGCATTGCAAACTGGACGAATGGACAAATACTTTCAGAGCAAAGTTTCCCAAATGGAAAGGAGACTCGGTTCCTTTGCTGGCTATTGAGAAACTGGTGCCCCTTGCAGCACCTTCTAAGCCGCTCGAGATCCGCAAGTCAGCGCTAGACGCCCTTGGATTAATCTGCCAAGCTTGGCCACGCAATTATGTGGTTCCTAAGCTTTACACACTGTTTGACCAAGTTTTCAAGGAGCAGACACCTGGTCTCGAGATGCTGATATTGAGGTCGTTCCGAGAATTTCTGCTTACTGAAGAGAAACGGTCCGAAACAGCAGCGGAAGCACCCGCTTCGGGCAAAAAGCGAGAGTTGACCGTCATGGGTGGAACTAACTTTGACGATGTCGCCAGTGCTACCTCGCAGAGATTTTTAAAGTATATATCCCGCATTGCACTTTCAAGTCAAAACGATCATGCTTTTCTCGCAGCCGAGGTTCTGGGCAGTATTAATCGACAGGGTCTGACGCACCCCAAAGAGACCTGCGTCACCTTGATGACCCTTGAAACCTCCACAAATCGACGAATCTCAGAACTGGCCTTCTCTGAGCATCGTTATTTACATGAGAAGCACGAAACAGTTCTTGAACGAGAGTATGCCAAGGCAGTGCAATCAGCCTTCACGTACCAGCGTGATGTGGTGCATGATACTCGCGGCGCGACGACCAACCCTTTCCAGTCTAAATTACACTTGCTGATGGAAGTACTCAAGATCAGCAAAATGAAGAACCGCCAGCGCTTCTTGGACAAGCTCTGTGGCCAGCTGGATTTCGACCTCGCCAGACTAGATACAGCTGAAGAAGTTCCGTCTCACATGGCCTTTGCACGCTTCATTACCGAGAATTTAGCCTTCTTCGAGTACCAGTCGGTTGGAGAACTGCAAACGACAGTGAACGCAATCGAAAAGATGGTGACTAGTACTGGTGCCCCACTGGCACAGGCTATAGAGTCGGAGATTTTCAATGTCCGTGTTGATACATTGGAATCGTCAGCACCTGAGGCTTCAGCGCCGATTCCTGGGGGTTCGGCCGACCTAACTCCTGGAGCAGTAATCTTGGAAGGAGCCTCCAAGTCAGCGTTGGCGATGGCATCTGAAGTTGATCCAGGCCGACTTCGTCAGCTGGCGACAGCGTCGATCATCCTATTGTCAATGTGGGAGACACGAACACACCTGCGTCGACTATACGGTATGGGCAATAGCAGGCATGACAGCAAAGCCAAGGCCCTAGCCAAGGATCTGAACAAGATGCCAGTCAAAGTCCAAGGTGTTCACGGAGACAAGGTGTGGGACGACATCGAAAAGCACATGGCCGGACTCGTGGACCAAGAACAAATGATGAAGAAATGCACCGCTCTTGTGGAACTCCTCAATGTCGACAAGGAGTTCAAAGTCGCAGACGACGCTGATCAAATGGACATGGATCCGTCAACTCCGAGCGGAGATGAAGATGAAGACGGCGATGGTATACTTGACAGAGGACGCAAACGAAAAGGCGTACATACACCGGGTGGACGAAAGAAACGGGCGAGATCCGACTCACAGCCACGGAAAAGAGGAAGACCCAGGAAGAACCCACTTCCCGAGCCAGATATGGGTGTAGATCTTGATGAGGACTGGATGTGAAAAGAGCAATGCATTTGGGACAGGCGTTTTTCACCCACAAGAGCGGATTTGAAGATGTTTAGTGGGAAAGTGGCCTGTCCTGCAGTCGGCAACGTATTTGGTTCCCGACCGAAGGGAATTACAAAGGGAGCGAAAAGACGAGACTGGGCGTTTTTGGAGCTTTGCGATTTGATGATACCTGAGTTACCTAGACATGTAGCTCACCTTAATGTTAAATGGAGCAAGTAAAGTGCATCGTACGTACATACATACATACCTATTGGCCAATACACTTGTTGATACATTGGAATTTGAAGGGATGATGCCTATTCTGATCTCTTTGTTGCATCTATGGTATCTTATTGGTTAGGTAGCACAGGTGCACAAGGACACTTTAACTCATTCATGGATATCTCATTGTGAAACACAGGACTACAGCTTGTACTGTACCACAATGGAATGAAACCCAGCTGCAAATAACGCGGTAATAACTTTACCATGTGAGAAGTGCCAAGGATCAATGCAATTGGATAAAATGACTGCATTAATGACATAACTTGAACATTCTGCATCTAGTCAGATCGCCAAGAAATAAGCAGATCGCTCGGCATGTCTTGGCCGGCTTGGCATTGTCTAACCCCTGCGAACATCAAGGACCAACCCTCCTTTACCTGAGTCCTGAATAATGACGACCCGCAACAGCAGGTTTTAAGTCATTTTATTAGCTTGAAATAATGCCCACCAATGGTCTGTTACTGTTACCGGTTGCATTATCCTGAATCATGGTCACTATCTCAGCCACCCGAAGACTGATGAAAGCTTGATGTGTTGTCATTGCTTTGCGACTTGTGGCTGACCATGACAACAATGGAACGAGGAGTGTTCAAGCGTCTGACTAGGTTCAAGCTTTGGAACAAGCTTATTGGAAGAGGTTGTCTCCAGAACTAGAGACGAGGAGGAGGAGGAGGCCTCTTGAGACTCATGCCTTGCTGTTGCTGCTGCACAGTAACGTAGAGTACGGGATTACGGATACGCAAGCAGTCATGGACTTTTTGCCGTTGCAAGGTGGCGTAGCATCTGATTCTGGTTGACGCCTTGACGTGTCGGTCCTAATAAAAACTAGCCAGTGACAGAACAAGTAGGATAGCACAGGTAGCATAACAGAGGGAGAAACAGACCCTTTTCAGGGAAATGAATTGTTATTAAAGGGGAAGACAAGCAATTGGTGACCTCACCATTTACTTTAAGCTAAAGGGAATCAACAAAACGGTGCCCACCACCAACCCTTCCCGTTCTCGAATTCTTGGCACTTTCTTCCTTTTTTTTTTTTTTCCCTCTCTTACTTTGACTTTTGCACTGCCGTGAGTGACACGCACACACACGACATCCGCTGACCCACGTACCTACCTACTACCTTGAACTTGGACCCCAGTTCTTGGCGATGTCTACCTGTAAGGTCCCCTTTCTGCACTTTTCACATTTGTCTCGCCTCAACGATTGTTTTTCTTTTCATTCTCACGCATAGCCTTTGTCATTATTATCATTATCATTTTACCTACTCACATCAGGATAGTCAACCACTTCAACATCAAGCGCCAAGCGCACACTCTCAGTCGTACCAGCACCGATCAGTCTTGGAATCCATTTCGTCACGTCGCTTGGAACCGTCGAGCGCGCACTTTCTCCGAAGCCGGTCTAGAAGGACAACAACGCAACCGAGACCAAACAACCGGAGAAGAATTGACACACGCAGTCACTGAGCCTGGGCGAAGCGGACCAGCTAGAGAGTGGTCAACGGCAGAGACCATGATGGATACGAGAAAAAGCAAAGAAGACGGATACGATCCAGAAAAGATGGCCGGAGGCGGTTCGCCCATCAACGGAAGCGACGACATTCCTATCTCACAACGCTCACTCGTCGGCGATGAAAATCAGCTACGAAACAGAAAACGCGAAGATGCTGTAGCCGCCGCAGACCAGAATATCGACCTGGAAAAGCGGAAACTTGATAGACGACAGTCATCAAAACTATTCCGTCATGTCGAACCAAAGGAACCTTTTACCGTCCGAAACCAACTCGAGAGGACCTTTCTCAACTCATACATCAACATTCTTCTTATTGCCGCCCCTGTCGGTATCGCTCTTAACTACATCCACAGCGTGAACCGAATCGCCGTATTTGTGGTCAACTTCATCGCAATTATCCCACTTGCTGCCATTCTCAGTTTCGCCACAGAAGAAATCGCCCTACGAACGGGTGAGGTTCTGGGAGGTCTAATTAATGCCACTTTCGGAAACGCCGTTGAGCTCATCGTGGCTATATTGGCTCTGGTCGATGGAAAGGTTATTATTGTTCAAACCTCTCTGGTAGGATCAATTCTGAGCAACCTTCTTCTGGTGCTTGGTTTCTGTTTCTTCTTCGGTGGCCTGCGACGTGAAGCCCAATATTTCAACGAAACGGTGGCCCAGACCGCGGCTAGGTAACTTAAGCGAATCGTGGTTCAATGAATGTCTTGCTAACAAGATCTTGTAGCATGCTCGCTTTAGCAGTCGCTTCCGTCATCGTACCAACAGTTTTCGACCAAGCCAGGGACACACCGGCCGCTAACGTTGCCCGACTGTCAAGAGGCACAGCAGTCATCCTTCTTATTGTTTACGCGGCTTATCTGCTGTTTCAGCTCAAGACTCACTCAAGCACTTTCCGACAAGAAGGCCAGAAGGTTGCCGCGAAACCTTGGTCGCGTGGAGGTGGCGGTAACATCCGTCAAGGTATCATGGTTCCAGGTGCTCTCGTTGGTGGCGGCATGACCGGTCGTGAGGAGAATGAGCGTCTTTCCGAGATGCTCATGAACCCTCACCGCCTACCAAAGTCCGACGAAGACGAGGACGAAGAAGAGGAACCTCAGCTGCACTTCTGGGTGGCAGTTGCTACATTGACAATCGCCACCGTTCTGATCGCCCTTTGTGCCGAGTTTATGGTTGACTCCATCGACGCCGTTACGAAAACTGGAGGTGTTTCAGAGGAGTTTGTCGGATTGATCTTGCTGCCAATTGTAGGCAATGCAGCTGAGCATGCTACCGCTGTGACTGTTGCGATCAAGGACAAGATGGATCTGGCCATTGGAGTCGCAGTCGGAAGTTCCATGCAAGTTGCCCTCTTCTTGATCCCTCTGTTGGTCATTATTGGTTGGGGAATGGGCAACGACGATATGAACTTGAGTTTCGACTTGTTCCAGGTCGCGACCATGTTTGTAGCCGTCCTGCTGGTCAATTATCTGATTGCAGATGGTAAGAGCCATTGGCTGGAGGGCTGGCTTCTTATCTGCCTTTATTCCATCATTGCTGTTTGCTCTTGGTGTAAGTCAAATCTACAGGCCTCTTTTGAACTTTCACTAACCACAAGACAGGGTACCCAACCCACTCCGACGAGTAAACTTGTTCTTCCCCAAGGCTTGTTATACTCACATCCGTTTCTCAGCCCAAGCCGCAACCTTGTTACACGGATTTTCTT
>JABFFG010000336.1:0-31540 GCA_013623685.1 Fusarium transvaalense
CGTCTGGGGCGTGGGGGAGGGGTGGTAGAAGAAGGGGTCCTCGGCTCGCCAGGAGTCCGGGACCGACGAGGGGGAGTAATGGGAGTCCTCACAGGTGTTCGAGGGGACCTGATAGGTGCTGTGTGGGGTCTCTCAATGATATCAGAGTTGAGGCGCTGAGCAAAAGACGGAGCTGCGGGTGGCAGAGCAGGAATCGAGGGCATAGGCTCCAATTCTGAGCAAGTCAGTTGATGAGATTCGTCACCAGGACGGTACGTAGAACTCATACTAGGTGTACTTCTAACCATAGAATGGGGAGTTGCCGGTCGACTTGGGACATAGAGACTCTGTTTCTCAATAACGTCGTCTATTTGTTTCTGAAGCTTCTCAACCTCGAGCATGGCACTCGCAACCCGTTCCTTGACCTTTTCCACGTCGGGTGAGCTGTGAGCTCGAGAACGGTCTCGCGACTTGGGAGGGATCAGAGGAGGAATCTCGTCGTCTCCAAATGAAGAGCCAGGAGCGCTGCCTGTCATATTTCTGCGTGGAAAGTGAAAAGACATAGGAGAGTCTGAGAAGCTCTTCTGATGCTCTAACGAAGGCCGCACCTGTTCCGATGGGCAATCTGAAGGGTCCGACACACATTCCCCAGAAAAGTCCGATGAAGGAGCAGGATTGGCAGGTCTCGGTTCAAAGTGAGGTAGGATAGGGGATACACGATTGTCGGGCTGGTAAATGCTAAGCTCGAGCGGACGGTAAGGGCGATGAGGCAGCTGTTTAGCCGGTCGAAGATTCGAAGCCCGTGAAGGTGTAGGTTCAGGATAGTCAAAGAATGGATCGGTTGATGTCGCTACATGGCGAAAGTCCGAAGGTGCTGAGATAAGAGGTCGACGCGAGTTGTTTGAAGAGAATGACCAAAATCTCCTTCTCTTGGATGAGACACTGTCTCTTGTCGAATTTTCCGACATGTTGCGATGTTTGGGCATGGCCACAGGTTCAGGATGGTGAACTGGTTGGTCGTATATTACTGGATATGCTTGCTTCTCATCGACTTGGCCTATCAGCAACTGTTCGTCGCTCAACCTACCCACTGGCCACGAAATGTTCAAACTTGAAGACGAATCCGAGGCCCAGGCAAAGCCAGCGTGGGCAGAATCAGAAGTAGAAGTAGACAGAGACTTACTACGACGCGGCCTCCTGTCCTCTGAGGAGGCCAGCGGTGCGCAGCAGAGGGAAAGCCACGATGGCCAAGGAGACGCTTGAGGGCCAGAGCCATGGGCACCGTGGGTACCGGCGTGTGTCATGCTGCGAGCGAAGCTCTCACGTCATACCGAGAATGTGTATCGAACGCACGGGAGAAGAAAAGGCGGAATAAGTAAAAAAGCAAACGATTCGTCACTCAACGAAAACAAAAGAAAAGTCGGAGTTGAGCTGAAAAGAAAACGACGGCTCAGCACATATAATAGATAAGGTAAGGTGGGATCTCGAGTGTGTATGTATATGTATGTGCGTGGGTGTGTGGATGGATGTATGTATGTATGTACGGCACACTTCTTCGTATATGTAAGCCGATACCTGCACAATCGAGGATGAAAGGGATAGGACAGAAGCAGAAGCAGGACGGGAAAGCTGCAGGAAAAGGACCAGGGACCCGGCAGATAAAAGAATCAAGAGAAGCAAGCAGCGGCAAGCAACTTGCAGTCTAACCCAGCCCATCTCGTGGGTGACGGCTGGGCCGCGACGTTGAAGCCACACCCATAGAGGCAACAAACGGCAGCATTGGCAACCATGACCCTGCAATGGGATCTGGGAGGTTTCAGGGACCCATTAGACTACGATCTCGCTGAAGAGGAAAAAAGGGGAAAAAATCAAATAACAATAAAAATGGGCGGCAGCCCAAGTAGATGCAAGACGACGTATCGAGTGGTTGACGTTTGTCCAAGACGAACCCACGGCGCAGGTGATGGACCGGGGTCGGTTGATACGCCGGACCAGTCGGCGCTTAGAAGACAGACTTGACCATGTTAGCGCTCCACACCAACTCTATCAAAACACCACAGACAGTCACTGACTGGGCCACACGTAGCGGCCGAGATGGTGTCTAGTTTCTTCTCCTACGACTCGATGTCGTGCATTTGGTCCACTCTCTGCTTGCCACAAAAGACCCCAGACGAGGTCTCGTGCTGCCTCCGTATTGGACACTTGCAATAGATGACAGGGGGTTGAGCCTTGAGGCCTTTGCTTGTGTTCGAGGCTGTGTGTCGTCACGCTGCACAATTCTCACTTTCTCTTGTTCGTAAAACTGGTGTGAACTTTCACCTTGGCAAAACCATTGGCATGAGATTGATATCACTGATGTTGAGTGCTGACGAAAAGACGTTGCCAGTATCACGTAGCACGTTGTCAAGAGCAAAAAGTCATAGCTTTTTACTCTGTACATAGTACCCATGAACAGACTCCCAGCAGCAGATCGTAAAGGCCTGCCTCGCTTGTTGGCTTCTAGTGCCAATCTTGCCCTTCTCAAGTTCCTTTGTGTTCCTTGAATCGACATCTGACGTCGCATTCGTGCATCTTATTTGGGGTTGCACCGCCGGTTTGGGCAACACCCTGGTCTTAGTGGGCTGATTGGTAGATGCACCCCGGGACCTAGTCTATCCATCATCTCTTCTCCATCAAATCGGTACGCTGCACGTTTTGTTTGTTCATCTTCAACCCTGCGGCTGACAGCCGCGTCCGTTATATGAGATTACAAGGGCCTCTTGAAACGTGGGAACATCAGGAACGCCTGTCAATCAGCCTTTGGTCAAATCCCGTTGCTCCTTTGGGCAAAACATGTTGCAACTTGGCTGGTCGAACTGGTCGTTACGTCCCAAAACGGCCGTGACGACGTTTCATGTCACCCAGAATAGTGACAAGAAAGAGGCCACTGTGATGACCCGTCTTCTGGCGTGAGCGGGCGCGACACGATTCGCTCACCATAAGAATTTGAGACAATTGACGAGACGATGACACTCCCGAAATTTTAATGTTTGCCGCTGACGAACGAAAAGTCTGAAAAGCATCTTGGCCTCCATGGTAGTATCTGATGGTAAGCGGTCATAATGCCCTGTGTCGTATTCTTGTTGCCTTTTTCTTGCCTCTCAGCCGTAGAATAATGCACAGCCCAGCATTTGTCTCAGTGAGAGTCACCAAAATGACTAACACGAGCATGTGTGATGGCTTCATGTGGGGTTTGAAGAGAGTGTGCCAGACGAACACTGTTAGGGGCCAATTCCACGCAGCTGGGTCGGTGTTAAGCCTGATCGACAACCGGACCGCTCCCTGCTGCTGCTGCAAAGTGCAAACATGGTTGTGAGCTAAGGTGAGGTAGTTTGTCTGCCCTATAGTCTGCTGTACAGTAAGCCCAGTTCCATCACCTACCTACTAAGGTACGTTACGTTACGCTGTGCAGCTTTCCGATGCTTTATTGCATGGCCGCCACCACCATCTGCTCCGCTCTGCTCTACTCTACTCAATCGCCCAAGTCATAATTTGTAAAGCGATTGTGTTTGTCAGGCTATCAGTGTTAGGGTGGTGCCCCTGATTTTGCCTTTCCTTGGTTCCTAAAATAGCGACGTCCAAAGAATGGCGAATGGGTGGCTCCGCACGCTTGTGAATTAACTTTTTGGCAGGGATGCCACCAGCCAGACCCTCCCTCATCGGAGGGGTTCTGAAGCTGATAAATGATAATTGAGGCAAGATGAATGCCATTCACATGCCATGCCATGCCATGCCATGATCTCTTTCAAAATAGAACTTGTAGAGAACTGTAGATGTTCTAGTGGCAAGCTTTCAGTCATTCTGGCTGATATTATTTTTGGTTTATCCCGCAGGAAGCGCAGCATTCAGCTTGGAGGGCATCCTGTCTCAGTCTTGTGAACGGGGATGGCTGTTTAAAAGGATGGAGTACCCCATTTCCTTGTTTCTTGTGCATTCGAGTCTTCGGGCCTTGCAACAACGGATGCAACGGGTGTGGCGCAATGAGAAATCCACGATGTGGGATCAGAGTACCTAGGTATCCTCTTTGTTATTATTTTAGTGAGTGGAGAGGAGAGAGGAAACAAGTCAGTTGACTCAGATGACTCGATCTTGCTGATAAGAAGTTGAAGGCGACACCGGGTTTCACCTAGCCAAGGTTGACTTCCAAGGCCGAAGGGTTGCGGCCTGATGTGCTTCGCTTCCTTCTGGGTGTGAAATATATAACATAGTGACGATGGGTAATGACCAAGAATCACACGGGGACAGAAAGACCATGGGTCCTTAGGACTGTGTATATCAATGTCCTCGTCCAAGAAATATTGCCGAATATTTTTGTCTGTAAGTGGGGTTCAGAGCTGTATGTAGGTAGGCTCTGGAGATACTAGAGATGTTTGTCTGTTGAATTTGCACGTATCGAAATAACTTTGTGATCCCAGCTTTATGATGAAGACAGCATTGGATGTCTTTATTTTTTATTCTCTAAACCTCGCATCGAGACAATTTTGTAATATCTGGAGAAGGAGCTTCTCACGTGAAACCTTCAACTGCCCATGGACGGACGTGGACGGGCGACGGGTAAACAGATCTGCCGATGTCCCATAATTCCGGCTCTTGTAATCCAAATTTGGCAGGCGGGGACTACGGTCGCTAGTGGCAGAATTCCAAAATCTCAAGTAAATTCATGGACAAGAGTTACAGGTTGCGACAAGCTACCAGGTCGTCAACATGGGCAAACGTGACTTCAACAGCACTGATGGCGCTGCTGCTTTTCGCAAGCGCCAGAAGATTATACACGAGGCGCCCACAAGTGAGGAGGTGACTTCCAGCGATCAATTGCGCAATCTCCTCTCTTTCGACCAAGATTTGCGCAATGCCAGACATGGTAGGTCGTGATGCTATCGCAGTCTTGTGGGAAATACAAACTTACAGTTCTTCTAGGCCTTCAATCTTTCAAGAATCTCCTCGATCAGATAGTTCACGAAGAAGGCGACCGCCAAGCAAACCTCGAAATCTTACAACAGTATCTCGAAACAGTCAAGCCAAGAGACACAACCGAAGATGCAGTCTTCCTTAACGATATCATGGAGATGTGGTCCTTTGCTGTGCAAGTTAACAATGATGGTGTCATGTCATCAGTTGCCGTTGTTCTAGCCTTGTTGCTTCAGGTTCTCTCCGGCTCGCTACAGCTTGTTCGTCACGGCCTCGGTATCTGCCAGACCCTTCTGCAGGAGCGACAACTCAAGTCGTTGTCGAAGAATCTTTCGGCTGAAAAAAGCAAGGGCTTCGTCATCTCGCCTACTCTGCGCCTTCTGCGGGAGGCGGCATGCTTGGATGGAGGTGCCTATGCCAAGCGCATTTTCCGTGCTCGAAACTTCACATTGGCTTCTCTCGGAAGAAACCTCGAGATTGGACATGTCGGAGACACTCCGGAAGACGTACACAAGGCTTCTGTCAGGACGAACGCTGTCCGCTTCTTCTTGAGTCTTCTCAAGTTTTTGAGCTCTGATGGCAGAAAGGAGCTCCTGTCCCAAAAGGAACTGCTTTCACATCTGACTTACACAATCAGAAACGATCCTCCTTACGTCGTTACAGATATTCTGGATTCTTTGAAGGCGTATGTTCTGAAAGATGATAAAATCCCTCGAGAAGTCAAATTCCGAAGCTTCAACACCAAGTCGCTGCTGCGTTTCTTGGCTCTATATACATATGCCAACGACGGTGAAGATGTAGATGAGAAATCGACAGTGAGCTACAAGGCCCATCAACTTCTCATCTATATCTGTACAACTCCCAGCGCTGGCGTACTGTACCCTTCCACCGGTCTTTATCCCAAGGAATCTGACGATGACCCGATACCAAGCGGAGCGGCAAAGGCTAGTACACAAGGTGCACTATTCACGGACAAGTACAAGGAAGATATCCCTGTGTATAACTTTGTTCTCGCTGAATTTGCCCAGAAACTACGCCCTTGGTCTAGTCTGAAACACAATGAACTGCTAATTGAGATTTTCACTGCGGCCCCCGAACTTACTGCCAAATACTTCCTTAGCAATAAATCTTTCACTTTCGATCCAAAGCTATCCATGACTTGGATTGGATACGCCGCTTTCCTCTTCAACACCATGCAAATTCCCCTGCTCCCTCGCTTCGGAGATCGCTCACGATCTGCTAAAGCCCCTCCCCCGACATCTATCCTGCTCGACAACATCATTCCCCTTCCTATCAATCAAAAGGTCCTCATTCGATGTCTTTCCTCCAAATCGAACCTCACATCCTTCTTTGCTACTCGCATTCTTATTGTGGCAGTCGAAAAGTTGGCTGAAGCCCTGAAGATGCATGAGGAGATATCGAAGGGCAAGGATCCTGTCTGGACTGAGGCTGGCCGTCGCTTGACCGATGCTTTTTGCCGACGTATCCCTGACATGAAGGAAATCGTTCGATCTTACAAGAGTATCCCGGCGGAGAATATTCTCCACAAGACCATGGCCAGTCGTTTGTTACGTCTCTACTATGAAGTCATCCCACAAGTGGCACTTGCTGCAAACTTTGACGTCTCGCCCTTCTTTACCGAAGTTCTCAAGTCGCTCAACAAGGGTAGTGAGCAGCATGAGGATGAGTCTTTAAGAGTGATGGAGCTTGAGAACCTTGTTTCGATTGCCAGTTACTCCCCTGGTATGCGTTGGTTCTCAAAGCTCGACAACCTTATCGATGGTTCAGGATCGTCACCATACACTGCCCTTCTACGGCTGCTCTGCGATAAAAAGCGAGACATTCCATTCCAGCAGCTGAAGAAGGTCCTTGGTGAGGTCGCCGTCGAGAATCAGCTCGTCACAAAAGCATCTATCATGTCTCCTTTGTTTGATGCGCTTCAAACTACATTAGCCGATGTCAAGACAAAGCATATGGAAAAGGTTTGGTCGTATGTTGATAACTGCATTAACCGATGTGCTTCATCACCTATCAAATACCTCGACCTCCTGGAGACATACATGCAGGAAGACGGTTTACAGCCGCCTCGTGACGATACTGCTTTAGTCAATGTTACAATGGCGGAGCAATTGTCTTTTGCTATGAGCTCTTCTAGCAGCGATGAACAAGCTGTGCTTGGCAAGTTCCTATCATCTTACTTCTCTGCCTCATACAACTCGAGGCATGGGAAACAGCTTACTAAAGCTTTATACAAGCGCATGTCGGATCAGTTCTCTTCGAGCAAGGTCAAGATGAAGAAGCTCAAGGAGGAGAAGTCTGACAATGCAGATGTCGATGAGGACATGATGGATGTTGACACAACTGAGATCGCTGTTGCGAAGGATGGTTCAGCTATTGACTCTTCAAAACTTGAAGCCATGCTACATGTGACGATCGCTGAAGACGAAGATACCACAACCTTGACCAAATGGGCAGGTAAAAACGCGGAGGATCTTGTCGAAGACGGCTGGGCAGCGGGCCTAATCCGCCTTCTCTCTTCAGCCCATACAAATATCCGTAAGGAAGCTCTCACTAGTCTTCTCAAGATGGCCGCCAAGCTCAAGGAGTCTTCATACGAAGAAAAGGAACAAGTTTGGCTTCTTCTCTCCGAGCTTGTAGAATCCTCGCGGGATCAAGTTGACAAGGGTCCTGTTCCTTCCGCATTCACGGCCTTCGCCATCCACGCTCTGGAAGTCCTCAAGAACCCACTGCACCCTCTCTACCCCAAAATCAACAGCTTCCTCACCCGCAGTCCTTTCTGGTCCTCTGACAAGCTTCCTCTCGCTCACGACGTCCTTCACGGCGAGCCTTCAGAAGATGACAAGTACTACACGGAAATCACATGGCTTCTTACCTATCTGCTAGACAGCCTGCGTACGCCCTCCGACTTGAGCATCTTCCACCGCAAGCGCTGGTTCGAGAAGATCCTTGCTGTGGGCGTTAACCCCTATCTTCGCGTTAACCTACGCACTCGTCTTTTGCGTCTCCTCTACCGCACCACTTGCATTGAAGGTGGCAGCACCACATTGATTACTCGATTTGGCATTCTGAGCTGGCTTGACACGCAACGCGCTTCATTCCAAGGAGGAGAGGAGGCAGATGTAATGGCTGCGCTTATAAGGAGAGTCTGGGAAACTTGTGACCAGGAAAAGGTCAAGGCTTGGAGTAAGGGAGGTGTTGAAAAGTTGCTTGCTGCACATGTTCTGTAAAAGTGGACGTTTTGAATCTACATAGACTATATGATAATTGATATACCCGGCGTTATAATACGACGACGAATCCTAAAGTTGGCAGAGAGCGATACTGACAAGATCTGGGACATTGCCATTAGAGAGTGATAAGTACAACTTGGGCCCATGCTTTCAAACAAAACACCCTCAAGATGGAGAATGGCAACGTCACGTAAAAGTGGTAACAGTAATAGTGTGACGTCAAACTTGATCAAATTTGTTCGTACATATGTATGTACATATCCCTAGCCATCTACCACAATAAACACGAATAAACGAACAGACACCGTAGAATGAACACAAAAATGCGTGTCTATTCACACAAGACAAATTCCCCCTCGCTAACCACCCACGCATTATTATGGATAAGACCGGCCAAAATCGTTTGTGCCTTTAAACAAAAATGTTGAGTTTTTAGTATTCCCATTCCAAGTTCGCCGTTTGTAAAAACAAATAATAAAGAGTCAAGTTTAAATGAACAAAGATTATCGCCAGGCTTCAAGTGGGCATGATAAAGGCCGTTTCAATAGGTTCTTTATGTATTCTATAGTTGGCCAGAAAGCAGAGCTTCAGTTGCTAGAAGGAATGTTAGCTTGGATTCTTTGAGTGAGAATTAGAGTGAGGGAACTTACCAGAGTTGATGTAGGCCCTCTTTGCATCTAGAGGAACGTTGAAGCGTCTCTCCAACTCTTGTTTGATACCCTTCTTGGTGACGGTCATCAAGTCGGCTGTCTTGAGGATGTCACGAATCTCGGCAAGGAGGGCGTCATCACTAGGCATGCCAACCATCTCCTCGGGAGAGAAGAATTGCGAGCCACCGAACTGGCTCATGCGGTTAACTGGCATCTCAGAGTGGGCCAGAGACATGCGAGACATGTTCTGGTGACCGAAGCCAGCAGTTGAGCCAGGGCGGCTGGGCTGGTAACCACCACCGTAGTCGGAGAAGGGTCCTTGTCCCTGAGCCTTGGTGGCATAGCTGTAGCCGGAAACCTCGGATCGAACATCGTCGCGAGCAGTGTGGGTCTGGGTCTCCCAAAGCTCGGCTTGGTACTCCTCCCACTTCTTGCGGGGGATCGAGTTGGGGTCGAACTTGCCTTCGTCAGAAACGACGATCTTCTTTCCAGATTCACCAGCAATAACACGAGTGTTACCCCAGTTGAAGTCATCCATGTGCCAGAAAGAGTAGAGAGGCAGACCGAAGGAGAAGACGGGAATGGCAGCAATGTACATAATCATCCAACCAACCATCTCCCACTTGCGACGCAAGATGAAGATAATGGCCTGCAGACCGTAGATAGCACCGAGCAGCAAGAAGGCTGTGATGGGCACGACGGAAGGGTTAGACGCGACCTGATAAATCAGGTACACGATGTACATGACAATGACAGGCTGGACGATAGTACTCAAGAGATCGACGAAGACGACGAATCTCATACTGAAACAACAGAAACCGCAAAGTTCGGCAAGAGGAATAAGCTCGACCAAGTTGTGTACAGTAGAGTTGATCCAACGACGTCGCTGAGACAGGAAGACGGCCCATGAGTCGGGAGCAATGGTCCAAGCCTGCGCGCTGTAGAGGTACTTTGTCTTGTACTTGGAGTGATACTTGAGAAGCAGAGTAGTAAGGTATCGATCCTCACCAAGGTGAAGCAGGTTCTTCATGTGAAGGGTATCAACACGAATCGTGGAGTAATCTTCGACAATTTCCTTGCTGACGAACAAAGGCTTTCCAGTCTCTGCAGCGCGGATTCGGTACATGGAGAAACAACCAGGCAAACAAGTAACGGAACCGAACAAACTCTCAAAGGCCTTGGACAAGTTGTGAGAAATCCAGTATTCGTAGACCTGAATCATAGTAATGAAGGAGCCCTTGGCGTTGGTCAGAGCTGTTTCACCACAGCAGGCAATCAGGCGAGTATCGTCGATGAAGGCTGAGATCATGCGAGTAGCTGAATCCTGAGCAACGACGGTATCGGCATCAATTTGGAACAGGTATTCGTAGAAAGTCGGGTTGACACCGATAATGTTGCGGATCTGGTGATACATCTCGAGCTCCATAGGGCTCATGGCAAGGTTGTAGTGGACGCGGTTGAGGAAGCGCATGAGCACCATCTGAGAGTCTCGCTTACCACGGTTACCGGGACGAGCAACCTCAGAAGGCTTGCCGACCTTGACAATGACCATGAAGGGGACGATGTGACCTTGGACTTCGTAGAGACCCGAGTAGATCTTACCCATGTTGTGCTGCTTCATACCCTCACCAAGAGACTCGAAGCTGAGGGGCTCGGGGTCGACAGTCTCAGAGACACCAAGAATATCCAGAACAATGCGAGGCGTAGGCCTGTCGTTACCCTGACCAATAATCATACCGTCACAAACAACGACAAGAAGCTTACGCTTATCATCATACTTCATGCGGGAAAGCGAGTCAATAGCACGGCGGAGAGAGTCCTCGTCTTCGGTATAAGCGGGAATCATACACATGACGAACTTGTCAAGGTTCTCAGGCACGTTCTTGCCACCGAATTGGAGCGCGGCAAGGAACTTGAAGACCAAGATGGAAGCAAGCATGACCGAGATAGCCAAGATGAAGTACTCGGCGAATTGACAGCGAGTAGAGTTTCGAGTATCAGAATCGCCGATGTAGAAGAGGTTGTTCAGGCAGGTCTCCATACGTTGCTTCTTGACTGGGGAGAGCTTGATGTTGTCCCAGTACTTGGAAACATCTTGACCCTTGGCACTTCGGAACAGCTGGACAACGCTATCCTCCATAAAGTTGGTGGCACCGGGAATGTTGGGCGTCTGCTGACCGGGCTTGGGCTTCATGCGAAGACCACCCTGCATATACTTTGTCATATCGTAGACCTTTCCGTGGATGGTGACAATGTTCCAGGCGCTGTCGCGGGCGAGCTTCTCGACATATTTGGGAGTGTAACCCATTCTACCCTTGAGGTAGACATGCTTGAAGGTGTACATCTGCTCAAAGTACCAATCAGGTCGGCTGTCGTTGGTACCATATCGGAAATCATGGTAAACGGAGTTGACATCGATATCTCTTTGTGCAAGAAGCTGAGGCTGGCCAGTGATGTTGGTGTTTCGGTTGTCGAGGGTGACCTCAGGTGGAATGGCGCCATCCTTACCCTGGCATAGAGCAGAGACTTGGACAGGGAAAAGAGAGGAAATATCCTTTCCAGCGTAGTTCATAAGAGTGTTTTCACTGACAAGGTCGCTACCGGGATAATGGTTGGGAATGAACTTCTCAAGGTCGATGACGAGTCCACGGATAGCAACGTAGGCACCCTTACTACCCTTGTCGCCGTTGTAAGAAGAGAGCTCACCGGAGCTGTAGACGAACTGCTTGGGGCAGATGAGCATGGGGAATCCAACCATGAAAAATGCGGCAATAGCACACATCAACCAAATGAGCATGTTGATAGCAACCTTCTCTCGCCAGGCCATTCGGACATCCTTACGAGGCATGCGTCCGATAAGTCTGATGGCGAAATCAGGAATGAACCAGGTGAGGAAGTAAACGAGAGCAATCCAGCGCTTTCGGCTAGGCTTGTCTCTGTACTCTTCGACTTCTTCGAGAGACTTCTCATTACCTCGCTCAGCCATCTGTTCACGGGTATCTAAGTTCTTGAACATGTCACCTCCACCAAAAGCAGAGACGCCAGCCTCAGACCGAGTGTCATCAGTGAAGTAGCCGCCCTTGGCCTTCTCGCCGTACATAAGAGGGGTGTTGCCGCCAGAGACCAAGTTCTCCTTGGAAACTCCATAGGGAATGGACTCGGCAGGTGTGAGACCGTCGCCAGCGTCGGACGAAGGCAGGCCGCCATATCGACCACCAACTGAAACTACTTCGCCGAGTTGGGCAATCTCCATCCAGCAGCGTTCGCTGAGGAAGACACCAGTAGCACCCACACGGACCTCATTCTGAGGCCACTGCTTCTCTTCGATGACCATCTCAGCACGCTCACGTTCACTGCCCACCAAAATCGTCTCAGAATCTGTCAAACCAAGGAACTCGCCGAAAGGCAAGAACAGACTGAAGTCGGCAGATCGGAGGCGCTGGCTGATTTCTGCAATGCCAAAGGTTTGCACCTGCATGCGCACACACTTGCTATCGAACTGATTGGCGATTCGTCGGTCGTTGGGCTTCAAGCAGAAGATGAAGTATGAGTTTGTGCCGGGATCCGTAACAGCCTTTTGAACGTTGTCCAGAGAGGCAAGGAACTGGCCTGAAGCACCCTGCTCCAAAGTCATATTTGCGTTCTTCTTGGACTCGCCCGCTTGGCTCTGCTGGTCAAGCTCCTCCATAGCTTCTTGCTGTTGACGCTTGTAGGCAGTGCTGGGACGACCAGTTCGGTGAGTCTTTCGTGACATAACACTGGGCGCACGCATGGGCTTTGAGCTGACAGTAGCCTGCATCACGGTTGTACGCTCGTTGGGGTGAGTGACGGTCTGGAGGGCGTCCTGGCCGAAAAGGCGAGCAACAAACTCGCTCTTGGTGCCGTTGATCATGTTGAGAAGATCACCAGAGATGACCTCGCTGTTTTCCTCAATAAGACCCTTGACAGGGTAGTCGACCTCACCAGCAAAGTGCTTGACAGTGAAGCAGGCGGAGGTGTTCTCGGTCAAGAAGTTGCTACCAGGTAGCTTGGCTTGAGCAGAGCCAACTTCGATAGCAGAATTCTTACCGTCGAAGCGTCGTCGAAGAGCCTCGAGGAACTGCATGTCCGTTCGGTTGCGTCGGGTCTGGTCGTCGAGAATGCTGAGAAGACCATTGCCGGGCTTCAGAATACCTCGAACAGCATCGGAGTTGTCGAAGTAGCTGGTAGCAGCCACACTGACCTCTTCGGACTCCAGCATATCAGCCTTGCGGTCGAAAAAGTTCTGAAGAGTGAGGTTATAGATGCTCTCGGTAGCGGCATTGTTGAGGAGCTGGTCGAGAGCAGATCCAGTGGGAGTTTGCTGGCAGAAACCGGGGAAATCGACGATCGAGACGGTGTTGGCAATTGACTCCTCGGGAGCACACAGGCGCTGGTTAATGGTCTCGAGGATCCAGGCAACAAGAAGTGAGTACAGTGTTCGTGCAAGCTCTCCAGCGTGGGCACGGGCACCATTGGGATCAAGCATGACAGTAACACGCTCTCGGTGAATCATCTTGGTCTTGTAACCCAGAGTGGTCTGGAGGTCAGCAGCGCTAACACCAAGGAAAGCCGCAATGATGCTGAGAACATCCTTGTTCTTGACGGCTGTAATAGTGGTGCCACCCTCATGGGAGAAACCACCACTGTCATCGCCAGTAATGCTGGTCTGGCTAGTTGTCTCGAACTCGAGTTGGCCAATGTGAAGAATACTGGCGAGGATCTGGCAGATCTCAGCAATCTCAGCACGGGGGAACTCGAGCTTTCGCAGAGCATTCTTAAAGACTTGGAAACCCTCGGCGTCGTTGATTCCAACCTTAAGCTGGGTAGGGTGGCCAAGATACTTCCAACGCTTTTGAGTGGCGCCAGCAGTGCCAGAACCACCATCCAATCCAAGATGAGACTTCTCGGCTTCGCTTGTACCAGCAAGAAGATAGTAAAGAACGTGGAAGTTTCGCTCTCCTGTTGGAACATCGGCGATACGGCTGCGCTCCAGACGATGGTCGAGAAGCTTACCACCGATCAAGATGGGGTTGGTAGTAGACGAGGTATCATACTGCAACTCGTAAAACAAACCAGACTTGGAAGCAGTCGGTGTTGTAGCAGTCTTTGTAGTTGTGAGACTGTCAAAAACATACGCAGCAAGAGAAAGCTTGGTAGAGAGTGGTGTCGAGGATTTGTTGAGGAGAGCAGTAAGGAGGTGGGCTCGAATGGTAGACTTTCCAGCACCGGATTCACCCCTGAGGAAGGTATGTTAGTACAACACTTGACTACAAGAGTTTGTATCACTTACAGAAAGACAATGGCCTGGTTTTCGGATCTGTGTCCTAATCGCAGAAAAGCTCGGTCTGCAATATCTTCAGCGCCAGCCATGGCGCTTCCCTCCTTGCCGCCATCAGGACCCTTTGACGAGTTGGTATAGGTATTGAGTGAGATGAGGGCGTGGGAGGAGAGCCGAGCAGTAGGATGAGAGACATGGAAACGACTGGCGAGGTGAGCAGTGAGATGCGTGTCGGACTGGAGATGTGCTGGTAGCGAAGGCAGAGAGGGTTGAGTGTGAGGGCCTCCTGCGCCGCCGAGCTGTGGAAGGCTCATGGCCATGACGGACAAGCCAGCGAGTGGCTCTCGATGATTATAACGATTCGGTAGGTTCTGATACCAGTTCTTGTTGTGAATTGATTATTACGGACTCGATCGGTCGTCGTTGATTAGTATAGTTGTGGTGGTTGATCGATGGCAGTTTAGGTCAGGTCGAACAACAAGCCAAGTCAAACAGGCACTCTGAGCGAGGGTAAGGGTGCAAGCAGACAATAAACGAGCGTTAGAAAAACAATAATAAAGATGGAAAAGGGTAAGAGGCTCCGGATTCAGAAAACCTTCACCAGGACGGACGATTGGATGGTAGTAGTGGTAAATCTACTCGCCAACCGAAGGTAGTAGTATGTATTAACACGGACACCAACAAAAACAACCTGGACTGAACTGGACTGTACTGGACTGGGAAAAGGGATTGTTTTCTTGGGATGACTGGCCACATGCAAGTCTTCTCGTACACGACAGGGAGAGTGGAGGTGGGATTTTCTCTGAGTACGGTCGACTGTTGTGACATGTTGCGCACTACGGGTATAGCGCAAGCCCCCCCTTTGGCTTTGGACTGATTACTATGTTTGGCTTGTCCCACGACCACGGCATAAAAATGGGCGCCCATACGAGCTTTTTCCCTGCTCATAGCCACACGGCACTTCCGGTCTGTAGCCTGTAGTGTATGTAGACTACAGCACAGCTCCTAAGCCCCCTGGATTTGTCTCTGACTCTGTCTTTCTCGTCTGGCTCTTGGCACCACACTCTTGGTGGAGAGAGTTGTCTGTCACGAGCCTCATCTATATTGACAGCTTGGGTGATTGGCAGGTCTGTGAGCCAGATGAGAAACATCCAGTAATATACGACTCTTTGTTCATGCTCAGGCGACCCTCAAAAGACATGGGACAGTGCAGTGATTATGTACTCTAGATGGAAAATCGCACAAACAGCAACGCCTGAAGTTAATATGCCTATTTCCCATGCATGGCTGATCAATAAATGATGCACGCAGCACCAATTAAAGGAAGCATTCCTTCGCAGATCGATAATTAATGGTTTCTGAAACTGCGCTTGTACATAGACTCCATGCTACTGTAGTTGGATTTTCATCACGATGAGATCAATACACTGTACGGACAGCACAGCACAGCAAAATACAGGACATTTAATAAAATGCCACTTAATAAAAGATCCGGTGATAGCTAGGTCTCAATCGCGCCTCTCCCTCGCTAAGACTAGATTGCCCATCTCACTTAATTTGGGCGCCACAACGGTCAGCCATGACGATAGCTGACACTTGGTGCTGAGGAAGCATTCCTCTCTTGATGCTATAACCAAAGGGGGCAGATGTTGGGTTCATCCATGACAGCAAGCTCATGATGGGCAGCTGCATCATCGTCAACGGACATGCTAACGTCCGTCTTGTTATGGATCCATCCGCCTGCCCATCATGGCTGGTACTGTCTAGTAAGGACTGGTACGAACTCTTTCCAGACCCCTAAAAAAGAATTCCCATGCATCCTTGACCCAGTAACCAACCAGCCAGTCACTCACTCGTCGAATGATATCTCTACAAATCTGGGTCTAACCCGCACAGACAGGGACAAGACGGCGGGTCATACAAAAGGCTTGTTTACATTTATGCTCCGTACTGTGCGCATTCATGGTCCCCTATATTATTCCCTATTACTGCTGCAAGACAAGACCTTGAGTTGAGACATGTTTCTGCTTCGGCTTGGTTGAGAACCGATGACCAGTTGACTGGTGGTCGGTACCCGCGATCTTAATAACGTGTGTTATGATGGCGGCGAATTCTACATCCATACGTGCAGATATTTCAAGACATAGTCAAGGGATCAAGGCCAAAGAACAACTCTGGGCAAGACAACATGTGGCCAATACCCTGAAGAGTCCATCTACCAAATGACGCTGCGAGACAGCGGCAAGGCAAGAATGTAAACGGACGTACGGACGCTATTAACAATCTCTCCTGTAATATCTCAGGGGTCTACTCTGTAGAATCTCCACTATCAAAATTTCAAAGTCGCCTCAATACTGACAGGGAGGACGCTGTACCGTCCGTCGGCTTACCAGGGTCAACCTCCGGCTCCAGTGATCGATCCTCTTCAATCGACCTTCTGGAATGCGTGCCCGAAGTGTGAACCTCGATGCTAGCCTGCGATTCTCCCTCCCCTGCAGTTGTTATTTTAGGACCGGGAGATGGGTGCGATGACAGTCAGACCGAGGAGTCAAAGTCCCTAAGGATGCCATCCTCTTGTCACTGTTCTTATGACGCCGATACACCACGAGACTTCAATTTTTATTTTTATTTTTGAAATCTAACTCTCATGATTTTTATTCGTCTGTTATCTTCGCCTAGCCCGCCAAAGTCGGGTTCTCCATTCATATTATGAGACCTACGCGAGTATGAGCAAGAAACGCAATTTTGTGGAAATATCCGAGACATCCTTACTACTGCTGATCTCAAGCAAGCTGGTTTGACGCGACCTCCGACATGAATGGAAGGGTAAAGAATTTCTGAACACTTCTTTGCGTCACACTATAGACCAGGTAGAATCTGTCAAAAGTCAAATCAGCTTACTTCCTGCCGGTAGTTCTTACTGCAATGATACTATCCTTTAGGTGCCATATCTCTTACGATATTGTCAATTGCCAAGTTTAGGGTAAGGAGTCCATGAATTCATCATGAGACTCCTCTACGTACCCCCTAGTGATTGAGGCCTGTCCCAGCTGCGGATCATGACTGTCAGCGAGCGTTGCAACTAAGGCTATCTAGCGATTAATTAGTACTGCTGCGCAACTCCCGCTTGATGCCTATTCACGATCTATTGACTCCGGATGGATACGGGCGTTTACTTTTTACGCGCCATGAGCGCCCGGTTGTCTGCGGGTATGTTAGATGCTAGTGATGGAACTCTATCAGGAAGAGGGTCGTGGTAACCGCGGATTAAGCACAGTAGCAAGCAAGCAAGTCAGCAGAAAACAAGCTGGAAAAAGAACTGTTACATGTAGATCGTTGACGGGATGGTTCTCCTGGACTTTGGACCACAACTACATAAGATCTTCGGGACGATGCGATTTCTCGATCTCGTTGACGTCTGCCCTTGTTTTCCCGATTGACAGACCAGGCTGGTCTGATGGTAAGAGTCTGAGAGTTGGCTGTAACCACATGCAAGCCGAAAACCTGGGTTGTGTGATATGTGTAACGTAGACATGCGTGTGTGTATTCATAAATCAAGCCTTATTTTACTGCTGATAGAACTCCAAATGCGCCAATCCTGTTGGATCACGACACAGCCTCTTTATCCTTCTTATAGATCACGAATCTGAGTATTACTATGTAATAATATACACGAAGATGGCTAGCTGAAGAACCTGCACATCGTGTGCATCGCGAGACTCTGTCGAGGACGCGTAGTCAATGCAAGTGAATGATTGAATGAATCGGCTCGACCCTCGTATTTGGCTTGACCCACACACCACTCTACTCCAATCCAGGCCCAATCCTTACTAAACACAAGGTTCTTTGCCCTGCCCTCGGGTCGGGCCCCTTCCCCCGACTGGCGATGGTACGGTTGGGTGTTCCAAGTTTAGATATGGATGGACAGATCCATTTAGGAGTGACAGTCAGTACAGTGTTAGACAGTGTCACGTTCTGAAGAGTGTTGAGTTGTATGTAATATTCTCCGTGATCTATGGTGGCCGATATTGATCGTGTTGTTGTGCTCATCGAATAATATCTAGTACCTACTGGAAGCAGATCTGTCGTGTTGTTGACCAGTTAGATGACCCCTTTACAGAGTAAAGCCCGGCTGAAGCGCCACGTCCTGTCGCTAAAAGTATCGCGATGAGACGCTGGACCTGGATTACTGCGCACTTGGCTTATATGTCACGCCGTACACAGTGCATCATGTCCTGTATCCATTTTCGGAGTCGCCCTTTTTTGCTGGGGCACGCTACCACCCGCACTAGACCACACTGCTCAACCTCCTGCCGCACCACTACTGCTACCTCTACCTCGCCAGCCCTTCAGACCTGACTAGACCAGCCTGAACAAGACCCAGTCGTTTCTTCAACTAACTCTAGGAGAGCCCTTCTTTCGTGAGCGTCTTGTCTCGTCTTGTCTTGCCATTTTCTGCTTTTGCTACAGCTTCATTGATCGGCCTCACTCGCTTTGGCTGTGTCTTTTTTCCCCATCAATCGCTACCTTATCCTAATACTGACCCTTTTAACCAACCTCCCTTTACACAATATTCTCACTCGCCTAGGCCGTGATACTTCATCCGATCAGGCGAAAAGGAGGGCGGCGTTGCCCAGCGACCGAAACCTTGATCCCATCATTCGACCAACTTGCTGCACGCCTTTCAGCCGCGTTCGATTGCTAGGGACATATCCATTCGCTCATACATCTAATTGTTATCGTCTGTCGTTCCTCTCCCGTTTTTTTTCGACGTAATATCCTTTGCACCGTCTACCTTGTTGCACTTAGACTCGGCCGTTGAACCAACACCAAAACCCAATCCCGTGTACTACATCTACATCGCAACGTGCAATATCTTGTGATTGTCCCCATCGAGGGCATCACTTTCATCGACCATGGCGAGACGAATGTCCATGTACTCGATGGCTTCGGAGGCTATGGGTGGTCCTCAAGCCCCCCAGCAGATGTCAACTACGACTCTCCTGAATGCCATCCACAACATCTACTTGTCTTCTCAACCCTATCAACTGGACGCCAGTACCAGTCTGGTTGTAAACACATGGCTCACGGCTGCTCAGGCTGGTGCTACTGTTGATGCTACGCTCGCTGCTCGAGCATGGGAACATGCTAGGCGTCGTGCCGAAGATGGCTGTGTGATTTTGGGGTATGCTTCTTCCTGATATACACGATTGTCGCCATTGCTAATCAATTGCAGTTCACTTCACCAGTCAACTCCATCGCTTCTCGTGCCGTTCCTCAACACTTTCCCTTTTGCTATTCCCGCATCCATCTACAAGTCTTTAGAGGCTGTACGACCGTTTCTCCGATGCGTCACTCCCTATAACGCTTCGGCCCCACGACAGATCGCCCTCGGCGTTACACTGACCTTGAGCTTGGGTGGAAGTGTTACAGGAGCTTCATTGGCATTGTCTCAAGGCGGAATTGACACTGAGAATGGACTGCTCAACGTCCCTGCCGAGGCTGGCTACCGTGCTTTTGATGTTTTCTACTATTTGCTCACATCAGCCTCGACACCCGCCGAGCGAGAGTTCCTAGGTCTCAAGGCACCTTCAACGTATGCTCTGCTTGCTCGCTCGGGCACCTACGAGCCCCCATCTTATCTCATTACTGCTGATGATGGTGCCGCTGCCGACGACTTCCGCCAGGCACTCAAGGAGATTGGTATCAAGGGATCTGCCCACCGTAACTTCATCTCCACATTGGCCGGACTTCTCAAGCTTGGCAACACTCTCGACTACGACACCGATTCCGATGATTTCGAGGAGATCTGCGAGGATGTCAGCGGCCTTCTTGGTATGGAGCCCGAGGTTCTTATGCAGCAGCTGAGCACCGAGGACCGACGAACACTTGTTGCTGGCTTGTATGAAGCTCTCGTTGACTGGGTCATTTCCAAGGCCAACGCTGCCATCGCCGCTCAAATGATCCGCATTCGAGATGGCGACGAGTCTGTCGATGGTCGTGGCGTTCGTACTCCCAACGAGAACGAGGATGGCGATACTGTCGCCATCACGGTTGTTGAAGTTCCTGAGCCCGCTCTTGGCAGGGCTTTGGCCATGCGAACTATTTTCGATGATACTCTGGGTATTAATGCTGAGATGATTGAAGATGGTGTTGAGATTCACCCGGCCCCATCTTCTGTTGTTCGTGAGATGCAGCAAGCCGTCAACGATGTCGCACCTGATCTGGGCATTATGACTGGTCCTTCAGGCCGAGACCGTCAGCACGATATCGAGAAGCGAGAAGTTATCCTGGAGAAGGCCGCGTATGCTTCCGAAGATGACAGCTTCATGAAGAAGCTCCTGTTCCCTGTTGAGGGCCAGGGCATCAACTTGGGCCGTGCTGGTCGTTTCGATCTGCCAGCTCTTCTCAGCGCCAGCCGTGCCTGGTTCCACCTGTCTCTACATCCTACAGACGATTCTCCTGCCAATTTGGCTACCCTCCCTGCTATCACCTCTGCGTGGTCAGCTGGCACAATCTCTCGACAACTCCGTTCTTGGAGGCTCCCTGAATGGGCTAACCGCCGTAACCGAAATCTCGACTACACAGCCGACTTCGATGTCGATGAGTTCGTAGGTCGTTACGGCGCGCTAGGCTGCCACGACGGCAAGGATGGCATCGAGACCTGGATGCTTGAGAGAGGATGGAGCAACGGTGAAGTCTTCATTGGTAAAGAGCGAATTTGGGTTCGTGAGGGTCCCTGGTGGGAGGCAGAGAGCATGCTTGACATCAAGCCTGCTCATAGTCTTCAAAGCATGGGTCAAAACCCCTTCGCATCCGGTTTTGACACAAGCTACTCAGCCCACCCTCCTAACGGCAGTGGCTTTTTCCCTCCTCCCCCTCTAGACAACAGCTTGAATGGCAGCAATGATCAGATCATGCATACCCGCAACTTCAGCCAGGGCAATATGAGCCAGGCTACCTTCAACCAACACCCTCATTTAAACCCTCAGTCAGCACCCTCCATTGCTCCATCTGCGGCGCGTAATGCCCAGCCTGTTACCGGTGACTATGGTCTCGGTACCAAGGGTGACACGTACAAAGGACAGGTTTACTACAATGAGGATGGAGAGTTTACGGGTGCGCTTGACGGAGATCTTGCCAATGGCAAGAAGATTGAGACCAAGCCCCTGACCTTTGGTCGACGGGCCTGGATTGCTTTCGTCTGGGCCTTGACTTTCTGGATTCCCTCACCTCTTCTCAAGTTTATTGGACGCATGCGACGACCTGATGTCCGTATGGCTTGGCGTGAAAAGTTCGTTCTGTTCTTCCTGATTCTCCTCATTAACGGTATAATCGTCTTCTGGATCATCGGCTTCGGAAAGCTTCTGTGCCCCAACTCCAACAAGGCATGGAATGTAAAGGAAGTTGCGGGTCACGCTGAGGATGAGAAATCTTTCTGGGTCGCTATTCATGGAAAGGTTTACGATATCACCGACTTCTGGCGACAGCAGCACAGTGACACCAGCATCAAAACCAACAAGCAGAACATGTTGCCTCTTTCCGGTATGGTTATGGACAACTACTTCATGCCTCCCCTCAACAGGGCTTGCAGAGGTCTCGGCATCAAGGAGACCGTCCAGCTCACCTTCAACGACACTATCACCAACCCTCTTGCTCAGCATACCTCCGGTTTCTACACGCGTGACCGCACCAGTGCCCTCCATGACCCTGATTGGTACTGGAAGAAGTTCCAGCCTAAGATCAAGGAATACTACCATGGTGACCTTGTTTGGAAAGAGAGCACCGTTAAGAGCCAGGGCGAAGGTAACGAGCAACACCCATGGGTCATGTACGGTAACGAGATTTACGACCTCACGGACTACTTGCACACACTGGACGTCAACGATAACTTCGACACTTACAAGTTCTTGAACCAGGATATGGTCAACTTGTGGAAGAACAGCCCTGGTACCAACATCAAGAGCGAGCTTGACGCTATGATCGCCAACGCAAAGAACGAAACTGTGGCCGCCAACCTTAAGAACAGTTGGGCCTGTATTCAAAACATTGCATACAAGGGTATCACCGATTTCCGTGACTCTCCCAGGTGCCGGGTCAACAACTACCTTCTTCTGGCCTTCGCTGTTATCATCTGTATCGTCACTGCAGTCAAATTCCTTGCTGCTCTGCAGTTCGGTTCTAAGCGACGTCCTTCACCTCAGGATAAGTTTGTTATCTGCCAGGTGCCTGTCTACACTGAGGGCGAAGACTCCCTTCGCAAGGCCCTGGACTCCTTGACAGCCCTGCAGTACGACAACAAGCGCAAACTTATCTGTGTCATCTGTGACGGTGTCGTCGTTGGTGAAGGTAACGATCGTCCCACACCCAAGATTGTTCTCGACATCCTTGGTGTTGATCCCAAGGTTGATCCTCCTGCGCTTCCCTTCAAGTCCGTTGGCTCTAGCAGCGAGCAGCTCAATTACGGCAAGGTTTACTCCGGTCTATATGAGTTCGAGGGCAATGTTGTTCCTTACATTGTTGTCGTCAAGGTCGGCAAGGAGTCTGAGCAGTCCAAGTCTAAGCCTGGTAACCGTGGAAAGCGTGACTCCCAGATTCTGCTTATGAGTTTCCTCAACCGTGTCCATCACCGCTCTCCTATGTCTCCTCTCGAACTCGAAATGTTCCATCAAGTCAACAACATTATTGGCGTGGATCCTGAACTCTATGAGTATCTTCTCATGGTTGATGCTGATACTTGCGTCGAGGAAGACTCCCTGAACCGTCTTGTTGCTGCCTGTGCCCACAACGCTAAGATTGCTGGTATTTGTGGTGAAACCGCACTGGAGAACGATGAAAAGACTTGGTGGACCATGATCCAAGTTTACGAATACTTCATTTCTCATCATCTCGCCAAGGCTTTTGAATCTCTCTTTGGCAGTGTTACTTGTTTGCCTGGATGGTATGTCTCTTCTTTGCCTCAATGCTCCTGACCTAGCTGACTCTCCTAGTTTCACCATGTACCGTCTTCGAAGCGTCGATAAGGGCAAGCCTCTTATTATTTCTGATGCCGTTATCAAGGATTACAGCGTTTGCGACGTCGACACCCTCCACAAGAAGAACCTGCTGTCCCTTGGTGAGGATCGTTATCTCACCACCCTGATGACCAAGTACTTCCCCGAGATGTCCTACAAGTTTATCCCCGATGCCCAGTGTAAGACTGCTGCCCCCGAGTCCTGGAGTGTTTTGCTGTCTCAACGTCGACGATGGATCAACTCGACCATCCACAACCTGGTTGAACTTATGCAACTCAAGGAGCTCTGTGGTTTCTGCTGTTTCAGTATGCGCTTTGTTGTGTTTATTGATCTTTTCGGTACCATCATTCTCCCCTCGACCACTGTCTACATTGGCTACCTCATTTACATTCTGGCTACCGGCAGCGGACCCATTCCATACATCTCTATTGCTATGATTGCTGCCGTTTACGGTCTTCAGGCTCTCATTTTCATTCTCAAGAGACAGTGGCAACACATCGGATGGATGATCATCTATATCCTTGCTTTCCCCATCTACTCCTTCGTTCTTCCCCTCTACTCCTTCTGGAACCAGGACAACTTCTCGTGGGGTAACACCCGTATCGTCATTGGAGAGAAGGGTGACAAGCAGGTTGTCGCTGTTGATGATGAGGGCTTCGATCCTCGCTCTATTCCTCTGCAGCGCTGGGACGACTATGCCATGGCCAACAACCTTCCCGGACGCCGTGGCGGCTACCACGAGAAGACTGATTACTCTTATGGCGACAACTACGAGCTTGATGAGATCAAGTCTGTATACTCTGCCGGTCCCCAGGGCTCTGTCTTGACTGGCATGCCCGGCCGTAACACTTACATGCCTCCTCAATCTCCTGCTTTCAACAATGGCCGTACATCCACCATGGGCTTCCAAGATTCACCCATGCAGCACCGCCAATCCATGATGTCTATGGGTACAGGTATCCAAGACATGCGCAGCCAGTCACCGTACCAGGATTACCCTGGCCAGCACCCCAGTGTTGCCAACCTCCGTGGCCAGGCAAACCTCTCCCCTGCTACCGGTGGTGGTCACAGCAGATCGGGTACCGCTCTGGGATTCAGCAGTGGTTCCCGCTCTCCTATGCCTGATGCCATGCGATCACAGTCATCATTCGACTTCCAGCATGGTCAAGGTGGTCCCACTGACATGGCTATTGTCGAATCAATCCGCTCTGTTCTCTGCGAGGTTGATCTCGATACTGTGACTAAGAAGCAAGTCCGCGCCCTGGTGGAACAACGTCTTCAGACAGAGCTTGTTGGCGAGCGCCGTACATTCATGGATCGACAGATCGATCATGAGCTCGAGAACATGTGATTTGGATATTAAAGGAATGTGGAAATGTGTAACTGTTTTTATACTCTAATCTTGGGTACATACCTTTTACTGGGTTTATACAGTGTGTCGCAGCAGCATCTTCTACTTGTTCTTGGACAGAGTTGCTGGCGAAAGTCAGAGCATGATGGAAACATGTGTGTTCTAAAAAATGAGGAAGTCAGAATACCGGCAGGCGTTTGATGATATTAATGGGCAGAAATGGGAGTCATTCCTTGGAAATTTTATATTACTGGTTTACTGTAAAAATGTTTACATCTCTTATTATCTCTTAATGGTACAATGGCTGGCTGGGACCGCAATTGGTTCTTGTTTTCGAATAACTTACCCAATGCTATTGTCATATCTCCGTTCTATGTGTTGCGCTTTTGACTTTTGTTGGACCGACCTACTACACAGAATATCAATATCGACTGAATATCTTAGTTCACTTATCTTATGGTGCACGATGAAAGGCATAGACTTGTGGCTACTGTTCGGAGACGGTGGGCTTGATGTTTGTTTGATCGGTCATTAAATTGGTCTATCCTGGTATGTCTGGATTGGTAAGGATACTGCTTGCACTTCAAAAATGCTGTATCTTCCATCTTTTTCTCATGTCGTTATACCACAGTAACTTTGTAAGTCATTGACTTACATTCAGGATAGAACCGTCGTCTACTGCTGTTTATCCAAGTTTCCCACACCCTTCAAACGCAGGTACACATCTGTTCCCCATCCATACAGGCTCTGCACCGCAATTCCTCCACCAAAGTATTCCGCATACGCTCTGCTCAGAGGCAATCCGTAGCCGAGACCAGCGATGGAGCTGCCGCCAGTACTAGCAGTGGATATGGCGCTGAGCCCACCATCATTGCCATTGGCGTCCCCAGGGAAGTCGTCGACGTCGTCGGAGAAAGTTGTAAATGAGTACGACCAGATGTTGGGGGTGACCTCTGGCGGGATGCCGCCGCCGCGATCGCGGATACGGATTGTCACACCTGGAGCATTGTCATCGAGAGGAAGTATGGCGTCCGTGTTCGTGGTGCTTTGGTTGTCTCCGGCAGAGGGATTTGAAGCGGATGTCGAAGGGTCTGCAGGTAGAGCTGGCTCTGGAGCGATGGTGACGATTACAGGTTCGTTGGACTTGTTCTCGATTGTAGCACGGAAGGCGTTCTTGAGAAGTTCTGTGACGATGTATTCGAGATGCATAGGCACGAATGCAAAGGTCGTGTCTGGTTCGCCGCGGATGTATAGGAGGGGTCGCACGCCATAACGAAGCTCGCAGATATCGGCAACGAACCCAGCGCAAGATTCTACTATCTGCGCTGGGCGAAGAGCTGTGTCAATAACTCCAATGTATGAAGGATGTTCGGGGCACGGTGTTGGACTGGCACTCGGGTCGAAATGCGGTTGGGAACTGAAATGCAGTGCAATGTGTTGTTCTGCAATAAGTCGCGTACCAATTCGAGCGCGGAGGTGTTGGTCGAGAAATCGAGTCACCTCCTCAGGAGATATGTATCGTCGGCATTCGAGAAAGCCTTTTGCGAGGATGGGGATCGTATCCGTATGCGTCGCTACGAGCTCGGCAAGTACGTTGGTGAAGTGTACTTCATCCTCGAGTGTCGAAATTGGTCGTCCTTCGCGGGTTGCGTGCCAGTATGGAAGGAGGATGGATAAAGAATGGAGATAGTTGTTGTAGATGCGGGAGATGTTTGGGTTCGCGACGACGATGTAGGGGAGGTTGCGTAGAGCTTGGATGCGATGGGCGAGGCGTACTGGGAGGAGGGAGAGTGCAAAGTTGGCGGAAGAAAGGAGAGATTCGGATGAGAGAGGTGGGCGGCCGTGTCTATATGTAGTTAAATTTGATTAGTTCATGTAAGTGACGACTGATTGTGTTCAAACATACCTCACCAGATCTGCCAGGGACAGTGGATGTTGATGTTGACGGGCAAGAGTCGCAATTTCATCATCCGTTACCCTTTGAGAATGTATACTCCGCCTTGATACCACTCCAGTGTTTGTGTTTTTGTAGATCCCTTGTAATTGTCTAGGTCCCCTCCATTGAGACATGCATCGTTGTGAGCTGTAGCGGGAACATGACCGGAGAACTACAGAAGCGGTAGGCATGCGCTGCCGAATTAACTTTGTGGAAGAAGTAATCATGGCAGCATACTGAGCCAGGCGCAAGTACTCTTTTCTTCTTCTTCTGTTTTTATGTACCCTTTTAGGAAATTCGGATTGTAAAGGTGAAACAGGGAGAATGATGATGATCTGTTGATGTACGAATAGCTTGATGACTCGCCTTCTTTTGCGTGCCTGTCTGGGGAAATTTGTGGAGAAGGACGCGGAACTTGAGCGGCTTATCATCATTTTTAGCGCGCTTGAGGCCGGCTTATCGCTTATCACGCGGCATTCAACTGCGGGGTGTAGGTTGGGCTTATCGGGCTGTTTATACGTCACTGACACTCACTCCCCCACCAAAGGTTACAGTACCAAAGGTACTACGGTAATCTTTTAGCTCCCGCCTTGAGGTGTCTTTTTCTCTTTTCTTTTTGCTCGCGGGAAGTAGATATTGTAACAGTGTTGGGCTCAGTATATATGGGCAGTAGTATTGTGGAAGAGAAACAGTGAGAAGAGAAACAGTGAGAAGATACTCATGGTGTAGTTGTTAGTCTTCGACATGACACCCCTGAACTCCCTGGAATTATTGATTGTCTCTCTACATAGCACAGCGAAATTCTCTGCTGGCACAATAGTCAACCCCCTTTACCAAGTCTCGTTATCAGATTGTAGTCAACCTCAAGCCTCGGTCTGTGAAGTTGCGGGGTCATCTTGAGCAAGCTCTAATAGAGCTCACCCCGCTCCATCAGTTCACGCTATTGGGTATGGCAGGAGAGAATACAGCTTAAGATCTGGTACTGCTGAACACTTAGAATAGTTGTATCGAGATGTTGGCCATTATGATCGAAAGAACCAGAGTTCAGGAGTAATATGGTGGATAACGGACAGTTTAATAATTATATTCCAGAACGCCAATGCAACAGAGCTCGAGATAATCTATAGGATATCGCCCGTCTCCTCTAATGCATCTCTGCAATTTACTGGGTCGTCATCACGCCGTCGAGCTCAACAGCTTGGACATGTTCATGGTTCTCGAGGGTCTGGACGGCATCGTCATCGTACGAGACACTGTTGTCAATAGTCAGTTTCTATCAAGTCGTTCCAAAGGTGCACCTGTATCAACATACGCAAAGCCCTTGATGAGGGTGTACTCCTGCGTGATCTTGCCGCCCTGGTCGATGGCGTGCTGCTTGGCACTATCAACTGTCAGCGTTTGAATACCTTCCTATCAAGCTCAGTCTGATACGTACGCCTTGACCTGGTCGTCGGTCGCGTCGTCCTTGCAAGTAACCTAGAAAGAGGCTATCAGTTCACAGCTCACATGCAAATCACATTCGGGATGGACCTTACGATGTAGCTAGGCATGTTGGATATAGTTGTGTGATGAAAGTGTTGATGTCTTAGGAGTGTTGTATATGAAGCTTTCAAGTTAGTATGGCTGCGGATGCTGCGAGTTATAACCGTCATTAGTTGGGCTGGAGCGTGACCACGGCCCATCATCCTGCTTTTGCCAGCGGGCAGGCGCGGGCAGAACTACGTAGCTCTTGTGCGATATGTGGTTAGCATCCACTTCGCTCTGCTGGTTTGCCATATACCAATGAATCTCGTTTCCCCTCCTTTTCAACTGCCCATTCTGGTATACTTTCTTGGTGGAGAGACTGTACTCTACTGTTATAGGGTAATCTCGCATCTTACGGCTTGTGAACATGACGCAATCTTCAAGAACAGTGTGTGACGTCGGCATATCTGACAGTAATGACGTGTTTTCTGGATTACAAGGTGAACGCCGATCTAGATAATGATCATTTTGAATTATATGTTTGATGTGTTGAATAGTATAGTAGTGATACGAAGAGCAGATTGAAGCATGATGTTGCACCTTGATGGAACATGTCTGTATCCACTAAGACATCAGAGCTATGCCTATATAACCACCATAAAGTCAATATGAATAACTGACCTCTCAGAAATACAATAACATCTAATGTATCGATATGATCCGGAAGACTTCAAGTATATAAACTTACAAAACAAACAGCACATATCAACGATACAGGGTAAGCGGAATCTCTACGATGCCCCTCATGATCTCGACGATCCCCCACCTGTAGCCGAGTAGCGCTTGTTGACGGTATTCGAGGAACAAGTGACGTAGACGATAGTAGATAAAAGATAAGCATATCGTGATGCACTAAGCCAGAACAACCCTTATGATAACCTTATCCAATGTGCAGCTCTAGTGACCAAAGTAGCTTGGCATTGTGTCCATCCTGGCAAACCCACGAGAGCAGACATGATGGGTAACCTCCAAGAACCAGAATTGTTTAGTCATGATGCTAGGAGCCAACAGGCGCAGGTAAACATCGATTCGCACCTGAGTAAGAAGTACACTTTGACAGTTTGCTTGTACCATTTTGGTGAAATTGTTGGAGAGTTGTACTCAGCCAGTAGGACGCCACAGCGACTGTAGTTGTGGAGAATTACAAAATCGCATTCGTATTCGGATTAAGAACTGGGGCCATTCTATCCGTAAGGTGAAAGGAAATGAGGTCGGCATTAAGCAAAGTCGGTCTTTGTTATTGCCGGGCCATAGACATTGCGAGCATATTCGTAAACGCTGGATGTGAGCTATTGTTTGGGTTGCTGACACCCTCTCCCTATGTCGCATATAATGGTGGGGATACATTCAACAACTGGTTGAACCTCCATTTCATCGTACATAATTCGCATAGCTTCAGAGCGAAACGCCTCTGTTTTGGCCTGAAAGTATTGTCGAAGCCAAAAGCAGAGCTAGAAAGGCTTCAAGATATACCCGAATATTCCCAGATAAACGAATACGCCGTATCCACGTCAAACCGTTCTTCGGTGTGGTGTGGAGCCCCGGATGATCGAGCGGACTAGAGGCGGACCCTGGAGATGAGCCTTTGTCAGCGGCTATTTGACTGGCTGTGTCCCTGGCCTTATAAGTTAGATGGACCAATAGCGGTTGATGCAGTAAACGAGGTGGATGGGGCGTACGAATAGCTTCCAGGGCTGTCAGAATTACACTGCAACCAGTCATGAAAGCTCTACATTAGCAATCATGACTTCTTGATACAATGCAATACAGACAGATGTACTTGAAAGGCATGTATTTAATGATGGATACATTATCTGTATGTATGCGTATCGGTAGACACTTGATCCATGTTCCTAAGCGACCAGATCAGAGACAGCCAGGGTCTAAGCGGCCTGCTGTTCAGATCTCTTCCCCGGACGCGCATTGGTCCAAGAGAGAGTCGGTTCGATGTATCGTATCGCACGGAGTATCCGTACGTGAGGCCAGAGTGATTATAGTTACAGACCGGACGCAGCCGATGACTTTGTTGAGAGCCTTGCATCAGACAATTAAGCATGTCAATGGCACAGTAACGACGCCTGCCATGCTTTGAGGCTCAAGGGGAAACATACGATTAGGTAGATTGCTAACAAGCGTCCCGAATATCAGGCTAGGACCCGCTTAGATCTGTGACGGAAGGCGCGGAAGAAGGCGAGGCGGTGGACTTTGTCAAGAGAAGATGCGAATCAATTGCATTGCTAGTACTTAGCGAGCAGGGCTGTCTGTTCTCTACTTTGTACGGATACGATCATGGATGGTGGAGTATACCAAGAGTCAAGACAAGACAAGACATTGCATCAATGCTTTGGTAGTTTACATATTAGCGCTTGTTTGCTGTCTGTACTGTAAGTGAATCAACGGTCACGCGTGCGTTCCATATATAAACACACAGCACGAGGAGGTGCCGACGATAGTAGCGGTGATGGGTAGTGAGAGTGATGATACTGACCGGCCGGGTAAAGTAATACTATGCGAACACAACCAAAGATGAAAGTCAAGAAGTGGCCTGTTTGATTTCCATTCCAAAAAAGTGAATGTTACCAAGCAACCTTTGACTTTTGCGGGATCGACATAGTTCGAGGTTCGGAGACTAAACTCCGATGGGAAGCCATGTGGTGCCAGCTGGGCCTATAACGCCGAAATTGGCACCATGTTAAAAGGACTTTAATATGAGAGACCCAGCGAAAAAAAAGAGATGGGAAATTGACATGCAAACGTGCGCCTGTCTCTCATCATTTTGTGCAATGTAGATCTATTAGTATTGAAGTTTGAATAAAGAGTAAACAGAGTGAGAAATACATTCTTTTCATTGATTGACTGACAAAAGCTATCATTGATGAAAAGAGTGTGCATTTTGGTGTAGCTTTTAAAGCTTGAAGAATTATACCCCCCTCCCTCCATCTCTAATCAATCACGCTACATGCGCACCTCGCATCTAATCTGTCTCTTATCTCACGCCCTACTCAACAGCGTCACCTTTTGGGACACAGAGCCATGACAAAGCTCGTAGAACGGACAATGAATACTCATGGATAATTAGAAAACTCATAGAATCATCCACTTCTTCCATTGGCTCCATAAACATACAATAGGTAGAGATTCAATGACTCTGTCGTCATGTTATGTTAAATCTCCGCTCGTTAGCGAACTCGTTCCCGTTAATCGTCCACACCCTGACCCTTGTAACCGAACCTTGAGCTTTGAGACCCCGGGGCCCTCTTTTTATTTTTTTTCTAGCCTGGGTCTTGGTCTTGTCACGTCCGTTCCCTGTAAACGACGGGCAAGGATGGTGCTGAAGTGATTAATTGATGGATAGGTTAGTTAGGTACGGTACGGTACGCGGACTCTGCAGAGGAGAGGCGCTTGCGGGTCGGTCACTGGAAAAAACAAACAGCCTACTGTACAAGACATTGGATTGATGGAACGGACGGGCAATTACTAAGTTACCCATTGGACCTCCCAAGTTGGAAAGAAATACAACCTCCACTTCCCCTTCTTTTACATAGGTCCTGCTCTCCCCGTCCCTTCCCTTCCCTCCCTCTCTTTACCC